>CM062809.1:10325062-10572562 GCA_031772625.1 Pinus tabuliformis | reverse complement strand
ACCACAAGAAAAGAGTTTAGACCTTGGAGATCCTAAATTATATAGATACAATAATTCAAATATCTAGCTCCTAAAATGTAAGAAAAATGTATGTATTTTTAAAAAAATTGCATAACTTTCATTTGAAAAACCAATTTGAAGGGATTCAAAGGGCATAGTGAAGCATAGATATCATTTTTTGATTTGGAAATTCCTTGAAATAAAAAAAATGGACACACCTAGTAAGAAACTAGAAATCTCTACTATGATGCATGAAGAAGATGAAGAAATGCAACATGATATATCAAAATTACAAGACCAAGTGCAACAAATTTCTCTCTCGCAAAGAGTAACCGAAAATGAATTGAAGGCAATGATGAATTTTAAGATGGATGGCTTAGAAGTAAAAATAAAAAGGGACATGGAAGGTTTCAAGGATGGTTTAAAAGCATATATGTGAGTTTTTAAAGTAGACATGGATGGGATGAATGTCAAATTGGAAGTGTTGACAAAGTTGTTGCAAGAAAGGCTTCCCGATGGTGACAAGATAATCCATGAAAATCATGATGAGGACAACAGGGATATGATTATGATTTTAGAGACTCCAATGTTTGGGTTTAAAACCCACCACATTCCAAAGATCGATATGAGGAAGTTTGATGGTAAGGATATGGTAACATGGATATTACAGATGGATCAATATTTTGATCTCCATGATATGCAACACACACAAAAGGTATGAATTTCATCTTTATATTTAGAACCCAATCAGTTTGTATGGTATCGATGTCTTTGTTCTCATAAGCCACTTGTCACTTGGTCAATTTTTATGGAGGAAATGGTAGCACATTATGAGGATATAAAGAGAAACACCTTCTTTGGCCAATTAATAAATATTAAACAAAAGGGTTCAATGGATGGGAACATTGAAGACTTCCAAAAATTGAATATCAGGGTAATTGATATTCAAGAGGAGCATAAGATTTACGTCCTCATAGGAACTTTGAAGGATAGCATTCAACATGACATTCGCCTTTGGGGAACTGATTCATTGAGAAGTAATTCAGAGTGGCAAGAAAAGTTGAAAGCAAAATTATGGCAACAAGGAAGTCTACCACTCACAACTATACAGATGGAAGTGTTTCTACTTCTAGCCTTCCACAACCTACAAGGTTGACACCACAATAATTGGAGAACAAAAGAGAAAAATGTCTGTGTTACAGTTGTGATAGAAAATACACTAAAGGTCATGAGTGTGCTGAAAAGAAATTATTCTACATAGGTTGTGAAGAGGAGGAAGAAAAGCAACAGGAAACATCAAAAGAGGGGGATATATACCAAGAACCAATCCCATAGAAAGAAGAAATAAATCCGACCATATCTTGTAATGCATTAGTAGTAATTACCACTCCTCAAACTCTCAAGATAGAAGGATATATCAAGAAGAAAAAGGTAATAGTGCGGATTGATTTGGGTAGTACCCATAATTTTATTCATTGTAAGATAGCTAAGGAATTGAATTGCTTAATATATCATGCACAAGAGTGTCAAGTGATGGTTGCAAATGGATGAACTATAAATTTATCTTGAAAATGTCGTAATATGAAGCTAACCATGGGGGAATATGTATTAACTAGTCCAATGCTTTCCATTCCAATGGGTGGTGATGATGTTGTACTAGGATTCTAATGGTTACAATTTTTGGAGATGATAGCTTTTAATTTTGAAGAATTTTTCTTGAAATTATTTTGGGAAGGAAAAGACGTTGAATTAAAGGGTATCACAAGGAAACCAAGAAAGATAATTAGTTCTAATGGCATGAAAAAGCTTCTGAAGAAATAATAATAGGGTGTAATTGCACAATTATGCTCACTAGAGGTTCAAACATATAAATCATCTATTTCCCTAGATCTACAAAAATTATTGGAAAATCATTCCAAGGTATTTGAGACTCCAAAGGCCTCCCATGTATTCATGATCATGATCGTGTTATTCATTTGATTTCAGGAAGTGTTTCCAAACATCAAACCTTATAGATATCCCTATACCCAAAAGAGTGAAATTGAACATATGGCTGTAGAAATGCTAGAGGCTGGTACAACTAAACCTAGCCAAAGTTCTATATCTACTCCAATAGTATTGGTGCACAAGAAGGATGGATCATGGCATATGTTTTAAGATTATAGGGAGCTCAACAAGCTCACTATTAAAGATAAGTTTCTCATTCTTGTCATTCATGAATTGTTGGATGAATTACATGGAGAAATTTACTTCACCAAGATGAATATTCCTTCAGGATATCATCAAATTAGAATGAAGACTGAAGACATTCTAAAAACAACATTCAAAATTCATGAGGGTCATTATGAATTTTTGGTCATGCCTTTTGGCCTTACTAATGCACCTTCCACATTTCAAGGTTTGATTAATTCCATTTTCAAACCCTTCCTTAGAAAATTTGTGCTAATATTTTTTTATGATATACTAATCTACAACAAGTCTTGGAAGGATCATGTTCAACATGTTGATAGGGCGCTCAAACTATTGTAAGAGAAACAATTATATGCAAAAACCTCCAAATTTTTCTTTGGAGTAAATGAGGTGGAATATCTGGGTCATATTGTATCTCATGAAGGTGTTAAGGTAGACCCTAAAAAAATTAAAGCCATTGAGAAATGGAAAATCCCCACAATCATAAAGGCCTTTGAATATCTTAAAGATGAAATGTGCCAAACACCGGTCTTAGTTACGCCAGACTTCACAAAAGCCTTTAATGTGGAATTTGATGCCTTAGGAAATAGAATTAGTGTTGTTTTAATGCATTAAGGAAGACACATTGCTTTTGAAAGTCGTCCAATCAAAGGAAAATATTTACACAGACCTATTTATGAGAAGCAAATGTTGGCAATACTACATGCACTAAACCAATGCAAACCTTACATAATGGGAAGACACTTTAAGAAGAAAACAAATCTTGATAATCTTAAATACTTTTTGGAACAAAGATTATCTTCAGAAGAGCAACAAAAATGGGTAACAATGATTTTTGGATATGACTTTGAAATCATTTACAAAAAAGGGAAGCAAAATGTTGTTGCAAATGCACTCTCAAGAAAGGATGAGGATGTGGAAGCATTGCTTTGTGTGATTTCTATTATCCAACTTGATTGAATAACCAAATCAAGGGATGAATGGAAGCATCACAAAGAGGTGTGGGCACTCATTCAAAAGTTGCAGTAATATCCTAGAGCATAGGATACATTTAGCTGGAAAAATGATTCATTATGGTACAAAGATCGCTCATATCTTTGTAATAATTCCAAACTCAATCAAAAGATTCTTTTGGAATTGCACACCTCCCCCTTAGGAGGGCACTCAGGATTTTTAAAAACATACTACAAAGGTCAAGAAGGAATTTTTTTAGGATGCCCTTAAATCTAATATTCAAAATTTTGTGGTAGAATGTTTGGTTTTCCATCAAAATAAAGTTGAGATAATTAAGACCTTGATTCTGTTACAACCTTTAGCCAATCCAAGTCAGCGTTGCGAGGAGGTCTCAATGGATTTTATTATAGGTTTACCCAAGTCTGAAGGAAAAAGTGTCATCATGGTGGTAGTTGATAGACTTACCAAATATGAACACTTTTGTGCATTATCTCATCTTTATAAAGCCAGTAAAGTTGTTATTGAATTTATGGAAACAATTGAAAAGATACATGGAAACTCAAATATTATTGTAAGTGATAGAGATCCCACTTTCACTAGAAATTTTTGGATGGTATTATTTTCTTGTCTTGGTACTCAATTAGCTCATATCTCATCTTATCATCCTCAATCTAATGGGAAAACTGAGATAGTGAACAAATCTTTGGAAGGATATCTTCATTGTTTTGTATTTGATAAACAAACATAATGGTTCAAATGGTTACCTATTGCTGACTGGTTGTATGACACTTCCTTCCATACTGCTGCAAAAATGACCCCATTTATGGAACTTTATGGATACCATCCACCATCCATCACATCATCTTTAAGAGAAAATTCTAAGGTTCAAGCAATGGAAGATCACATCGAGCATCAAAAACAAGTTCTCCAACTCTAAGGATAACCTCACTATGGCGCAGAATCGAATGAAACAACATGAAGAGCAACATCACAGTGAAAGAAGTTTTGATGTAGGCAATTGGGTATTTTTACGACTATAACCATACAAAAAAATTTCCCTAAATCAAGATAAGAATGATAATAAATTATACCCAAGTACTATGGTCCCTACAAGGTTTAGCAAAATATTGGTACTATGGCATTCAAATTGTAGTTTCCTGCATCTTCCTAAGTACACCATGTTTCATGCTTAAAGAAGGTTATTGGTGACAAGCTCCTACTTCAAATAGTGTTACCATAACTTGAAGAAGATGGAAGAATCATATTTGAGCCTGAAGAAGTCATGGAAATAAGAACGTGACAACTACGAAATCGATTATTTTAGAGTATCTCATTAAGTGGAAGAACTTACTCACTGAAGATTCCACGTGGGAGGATGAATTTTATACAGAAGCATCAGGGACTACTGAAGCATTGAGGAAAACACGTTTTTGAAGGACAGGGGCATGTTAGGTCCCTAGATTACTAGTGTATTCCCCTTATTTTTATTTTCATTGTAGTCCCCTATTGTTATTGTGTGCCCATGTATCCCCCATGTTGTTATTTTTGTGCCTCATAGAAGCCCACTATTGTTACTGTTGTGCCCTTACATTATTATTGTTATTTAGGCTTTGATTATATTATGACACCTTAGACTCATATATATACCAAAGAGGTCTTATCATTTGAACCATCCAATAATTGTTCATTTATGTAATGTAAAGGAGGTCTCCCCCTCGAAAAGGATAATTTTTAAGTCATTGATCTATCATTTCTTCTATTTTGTAAGTTGGTTCCATAAAAAAATCTATAAAATTTTAGTTGATTGCCATATTTGACACCAGATAGAGGTGAGATTTAGGTTATCAATATGTGCTAGCCTAAAAAGAAATCTATCTATAAGTTGATCAATGAGCTCCCATGGAAATCTTTGGTAAATTCCACATCCTCGCCAAGGGTCCTTGTTATGTGGAATTTTGCATATACTGATAAATACTAATTCCCTAGGTAGGTAGTTATACCGAAAACAATAGATTTAAATCGCTTATCCTTTTTCTATAGATGGTAAATAAGACTAGGGAATCAAAGGAACTACCTATTCTTTCGCTTTCCTTTTGTCTCCTTTGTATGGCTCCCATCGCTCCTCCTCGAACTTAACTCACTCAGAAAGTACCTTGCAAGCATAAACAAAAGACAGAGAACCAATAAAAGAAAGAGATCTATCGACTATAAATAAATGGAATCAGATACATTCACACATATAAATATCATATATGAAGATAAGCATATGGAAAAAGGTGTAAACAACTTCATTAAGTAGAAGGAAGAATTACAACCATGAAGTCCGATGCATTGTCACTCTTCCAACTTGGGTTCCAACCAACATCACATCAATAGCACAGAATTCCGACATCATGACAATACTTTCTTATAATCTCAATCCTCACACCAATAGTATCTCCTTACAAATTCTCAAAGTCCAGCCCCTGATCACTTAGATGAGTGCTCAATTTATAAGAAAATGATGGTGTTTTTGTCATAAATGAGGGTATTGAATGGCCTTCCAAACTTATAGTTAGTTTCCATGGAGGAAGGGATGAGAGGATAGGAGGTTACTTAACTCATTCCCTATCCAATTTCAAGCTCATAAGAGATGAAAAGTGTGGGAATCTTGTAGATGGCTCCAGAAGATAAGAATATTCCCATAACCCTATGTGAATTTCGCTCAATATCACCCAACACAGGTCAAAGTTGGCCTAAGTGCTCTAGAAAGCACCCTGACATGGACCTACTTGCACTGAAGCGCACTTACCCCTATCCAAGGTTGCGTTTGTCCCTCAAGGAGGCATTTCTGGAGGGATTCAGGGCAAGAAACTCTTAGGGAAGGAGGCATTCAAAGTGTTGACTTGTCTAGGGCATGTAGCAACTGAATTAGGATTTGATGAGCCCCAATGGTACTAATCTGAATGATGGGAGTGATGTGCCCAAATGGACCTATAACAGCTACTTCCTAAAGCATGAAGTCAAAAATAATGATGTCGAGTTATATGCTTTATGATGTGATGAGGAGGTTCTGAAGTGGATGGTGACCTACATCGATTACAATACATAATATCATGATATTTTGATTTTTTCTCATGAATCGCTAAGGGAAGGCATACCCATGATTAGCATGTAAACTTTCATTACAAGTACATAGATAGTCTTTTACAGGTATAGACCCATGATAGGATGACCATTAATGTAAAGCCATTGTACGGATGATTTAGTACATTTCCTAAAATCACATCCCGGATGGATGAAACTAGATTTGGGGTATTCTATCTCGTTCAATCGTTTTCTCAAGTACGAGTCTAACCATGCAAATATGTGATCTGAAGTTGAACATGGGAAGACACCGTCTAATTACCAACCAATGATGTAAGCCATTAACAAATGCGAGAGAAATCACCGATAATGATAATGATCCTCAAGGTACTCCGGTACATTTTACATGGTGTGAATGGATGTTTTGATGTCGAACACCATACAAAGTCTTTCGGTCGAAGGCCAGTGATGTCAAACTATCACCGGAAGTGAGAAACTTTCCATTGATGCGTGCAAGCCTCAAGGTACTGGAAGGGTGTTTCTAATTCAACTTCTTGGATAATGTGCTGATGTCGACAAGAAGGAACTCATCGCAGGAGGACCTTGATGTATCCCACATCAACGAAACGAAACAAGTTTAATTATTTTGGAGATGAAATTTGACTAATGACACAAGGTTTAGGAATGATGGTCATGAAAACGAAGGTTTATGAGTATTACAAAGGATGAATTTTAACTGAGTGACTTCTCTTGAACATGTTAGCGACAATGAATGGATTGGCAGCATTGACCCAAAACAAAATTAATGGATGGTATGATAGACTAAGGTGTGATGAAAATGAAGCAGATAACCCAACCCAAATAGTCACAATGATGAAGTGAAAGTGTCATGTTCAAGAATGAACTGCTGCCATAAAGTAATTTACCCCTTTTCCCAATTTCTCCAGTCATTGCTTACCAGTACCTCTTTATTTTTATCAAGCTTTAGGAGGATAACATATGCTTGTTGTATAATTCAACCCTTCGGGTGAATCCATCGCTATGTGATGTTTTAATGAGTCTAGCGAAGGTGAGACTCAGTCTTGTCATGATGGACAAGTTTGTCGCTATTTGATGTTTTAACGAGCTTAACGACAATGATAACTCGGTCCTTTTCATGTTTAGAGAGTTTGAAAAGGGACAAAAAGAAAACTCCACAATTTCTTTTTCATATATTTGTCTCTCAAGTCAGAAAAAGCGTAAAACAATACAAGAGAGAACCTATTGACCATGTTCGATCAATGTATTCCTTTTTCGTAAATAATCTATCTGAGTCCAGAAAGGGTTAAACTTATACTGAGTAGATGTCATTTCTAGTCCGTTAACAAGCTGAAAAGGACAAGCGCTTGGAAATATTTTCATATTTCAAGGGTCTGAAAAGAGCTTAAAGAGGACTTTGTTTTGAGGAACGAGTGGTGTCTAGGATAGAAACTGGTTCTAATGATGTTGGAACTTCTCAAAACATGTTGATTTATGTGAAGAGGCTAGCTAATAAGACCACTCATTACAACTGTTCCTCAAAAAAGGGTAAAACAACCAAGTGAAAGCGTATGATCGACCAAGCAGATAGTGATGATGGAAGGAGAAAAAATAAGGCTCATCTGACGAAAGAGGCTAATAGAATGGCAATCACGAGGGTTAAAATGGAGATGGGTTCATTTTTACACAAGTTTGAACCATATGGAACTATGCTTGGATTCAGTTTCATGTTTACACAAGCTTGAAACAAAAAACTATGGTTGGATTCAGTTTCATGTTTACACAAGCTTGAAACGAAAAACTATGCTTGAGATTGGTTTTCATGCCCCCAGCATGATGACTCGATTCTAGGTGCATGCCCCTCAAGCTTCATTGCATTCACCTAAGTAGGCTACTCATGGCTATGAGGTCCATGGAATGAAGGTTCATATATGAGATCAAGTGAAAGACTCGATTGCAATTTTACGAGATCTAATCAGAGACTCGAATTGGAATTTTTCTCCAGGGAACCTTGTTTATTTTTTAATGAGCTTGTCACAAGACAAGGAACTCTACTCAGATTCCTTGTTTCATTTTTTGACGAGCTTGACACAAGACAAGGAATTATGTTCATTCCCTTTGTTTCATTTTTAACGAGGTCGACACAAGACCAGGAACTATCCTCATATTCCTTGTTTCCTTTTTAAACGAGCTTGAAACAAGACAAGGAACTATGCTCATCTTCCTTGTTTCATTTTCTAACGAGCTTGGCACAAGACAAGGAACTACGCTCGTACTACTTGTTTCATTTTTTAACGAGCTTGAAACAAGACAAGGAACTATGCTCGTATTCCTTGTTTAACTTTTTAATGAGGTTGACACAAGACAAGGAACTATCCTCATACCCTTTGTTTCATTTTTTAATGAGGTTGACACAAGACAAGGAACTATCCTCATATTCCTTGTTTCATTTTTTAACGAGGTTGACACAAGACAAAGAACTATCCTCACATTCCTTGTTTCATTTTTTAACAAGGTTGACACAAGACAAAGAACTATCCTCATATTCCTTGATCATGACCCATATGAGGTCATGACTTCCAAGAGGTTCTCATCAGATGGGAGAACAATGCTTTGGAAGGGATCCGTAGCAAGGAAAATGAGATCTGGTTCCAATGCCCCCAATACATAATGTACAACATCACAGAATTGATCGTCAGTTGATGTAGGCATGGAACGGGTTGCCACATAATTGACCTATGGTGGGGAAGATACCATTGGAACGAAAGGCTCACTTAGGGAATATGGTTGACTGGAAGACATATTTGGACCGGGAAATGAAAGCTGGTCAACGGTGACAATTATACCTTCATGCTGGAAACACATCACTGGAAAGAGTGTTGAAACAATAGCTCCCATGTCATAAACATAGTCATGCCCAAGAAGTAAATTGTAATCTAAAGGGCTTGGGACTACCATCATATTGAGATAAACATTTTTTCCTCCCAAAGTAATAGGCAATTAAGGAAGGGTCCCTAATGGTTGACTGGTTCCTCTGTTAAAAGCCAACAGATTATAGGTAACAGGCATAAGTGGTGGCAAACCAAGCGCTTGCCAAGTAGTGGAGGAAAGGATACTCACAGATGCACTTTCATCTATAATAGTGCTAGGTGCAATCATATTACAAACCTGTACTATGATTTGGAAAGGCACATAAGGAGGAGGACAACATCCTTCCAGTCAATTCCAATCAGAGGAAGTGACCAGACTACTTGGAGGGGGTACCGTAGAAACGAGAGTATTACCCCCTTAAGTTACGAGAGCGGGAGGATTTTCCTCCTGTCTTGATGGAATGAGAGTGTTGTCTCCAAGCTCATTAAAATCTAAAGAAACAAAAAGAACCTGAGTGGTATCATCCTCACTCTCTACGGGAAAGTTACGATTAACTAAAGGTGGAATTAGGTCAACTGTTTCCTCGACCTGTGATGGGTGAGGTGTAGACTCATTGGATTCACATTCAGAGAGAGTGGGTTTGACCGACAGTTGATTTGGGTCAGTCACTTTATCAACTAGTGAAGGATTAAGGGAGAGTCTCCTGTAACCAAATGGAAGTTGCTGTGGAGAAGCAGGATGGTTATCCAACACTTTTTTGGCTTCATCCAAATAGGGACAAAGGTGAATGGGGTGATTCCCTTCACATAGCCTACAGGGAAACTTAACTTTACCCTTCTTTCCATGAACTTTACTACCACTAGTTGATGGTGTGTCACCAGCATGATCTCCAGAAGTTGATGACACAGGATGATGTGAACGAGAAGACCATTCTTCTAAGATTTGAGGAATTCCAAAACAATTTCAAAGAAGATGGTCTCCCGTACAAAGTTTGCAAGGATATCGAAGTTTGCGGGGCTTATCGAACGATTTCTCATTGGAAGTTGCAGTCAAAGAAATGGTTTCTTGGTTTCCCCCCTACTGAATTTGCTTCTTCTGCTTCTTCTTCCCTTTCTTCTTCTTCTTAGCGACCAGGTTACTAGTGTTAATACTTTCACCAGGCGAAGAGGAAGGCAGGGAGGAAGAAACAACTGAGGAAGAAGGCAAAGGGTCAACTTTAGGATCAACTAGAGGTTGATTTTGTCTAGTTGTAGGAATATTCACTTGTGGGGCCAAGGAGGTTGAGAACAACCATACTGGCAAGCCAATGGTAAGTCCTGGAAGGGACAATGTAGCCATATAAGGAGCACCAATATTTCCAAAAGGAGGAAAAGGACTAGGATTCCCATCAAAAGGAATTCCTTGATCAGTAGACTCCGGAGTTGTTGCCATGTGTTTTAACCTAAGATCAACCAAGGAGTGACGGTGGAAGATTTTATCAGTGGTCAATTGTTTTTATCAAAATAACATAACAAAACAAAAGAGGGATGATCTAGGAAAAAGGATTACAAGCAACTGTGAATTGCAGAATACCTCTCGGCGAACCGAGAAGTATGGGCAGACAATCTCCCCGAATGCTATCTTCGGTTTATCACAGTGTACAAGGTGGCCGAATCGGTTACCTAAGGATGGATAGCAACCTAGTGTTGTCCTCCCATATATACCCGAAAGTACATGGAGGCCCAATCCGTATTAGTGTTGTCTAATGCGAAACTGCACAGTGAGAGAATTCCCATATACTTTACGTACTGTAACACTGCCCTATATACCCGAAGGTATGTGGACGAGCTACGATATACTCACGTACATGGAATGAGGTATCACACTTGGGATGTGTCATAGACAAGTTAGCGATAGTTGCTATGTTTTACAACGCCGGAACACGTCTGTAGCCTAAAACCTCTAAATGTTTTGCGTTAGGTGACAATGCTCCATTAGGTTAATTGATGTTAATTTTACGTTGATCTTGATTAAGAATTTTCCTTTCAATGTTCACCATGTGATGTATTTTCAATTCCTAGAATGCAACTAATATGATAAGCATCCTTTTCATTCAATTTTGACAATGAAAACCTTAGCTAGTAGGGATAGAGCAATCAAGTTCTTGTAATCAAAGAATAAAGAACACATCTAATGTAATTTCCCTAAACTATTCCTATGAGCACGCACAAACTCTTTTAATGCACAATGCAAGTTTTTCTTTTCAATTACCTTAATGTTGTGATAAACAAAAGGAAACTAATGCACATACAATCAATCAATCTTTTTGCAAGAACGAAGACTTTACGACAGTTCCGTTTTGAAAGAAATGAAGACTTTTACGACACTTTCTTTTGAACAAATATTAATCGACTATAAGCTAACTTTGACAATGAATTGATAGTGATAAAGAAATGATTTAAGAAACACTAAACAATAAAGGACAAGGTAGGGCTGGAAAATGAAACACAAATTGATTTCAAAGACACAAGCATCATTGACCTTTCAGCAGGTAGAAACAGAAGGAAATTGGGCAAAAAATCAACTCAGACGAGGGATTTTTTTCCTAAGGAGGATTAGCGCAGCCTGGAATGGGAGACAGTGTGCTTCAGAGCACTGTCCTCAAGCCAAGGGTGCTCTACATCGCTCTGTCTCTAGACCAAACCTGCACTGGTGCTAGAGAGGCCATCCTAGGGGCTTACAAGCACAATTTTCACCAAAAAACACTTCAAAGAGCCTGAAACAAGATCAATTGAAGCAATTAAGGTATACTAGAGTGTACTAGGATGAAGGTGAACTACCGGAATGATGATCGCTCCCCAGTATGGTCACCAATTTGTTATGTGGAATTTTGATCTACGAATAAATATTAATTCCCTAGGTAGGTAGTTATACCTGGAACAATATATTTAAAGCGATTATCATTTTTCTATAGATGGTAAATAAGACAAGGGAATCAAAGGACCTACTTGTTCTTTCGCTTTCCTTTTGTATCCTTTCTATGGCTCCCATCGCTCCTCCTCGAACTTAACCTGCTCAGAAAGTACCTACAAGCATAAACAAAAGACAAAGAACCAATCAAAGCAAGAGATCTATCGACTATAAGCAAATGGAATCAGATACATTCACACATGTAAACATCATATATTAAGATAAGCATATGGAAAAAGGTGTAAACAACTTTATTAATTAGAAGGAAGAATTACAACCATGAAGTTCGATCCATTGTCACTCTCCCAGCTTGGATTCCAACCAACATCACATCAATAGCACAGCACTTCGGCAGCATGACAATACTTTCTTATAATATCAATCCTCACACCAACAATATCTCCTTACAAATTCTCAAATTCCATCCATTGATCACTTAGATGAGTGCTCAATTTATAGGAAAATGATGGTGGTTTGGTCATAAATGAGGGTATTGAATGGCCTTCCAAACTTAGAGTTAGTTTCCATGGAGGAAGGGATGAGAGGATAGGAGGTTACTTAACTCATTCCCTATCCAATTTCGAGCTCATAGGAGATGATAAGTGTGGGAATCTTCTAGATGGCTCCAGAAGATAAGAATATTCCCAGAACCCTATGTGAATTTCGCTCAATCTCGTCCAACGCACATCAAAGTGGACCTAAGTGCTCTAGAAATCACTCTGACATGGGCCTACCTACATTGAAGCTTATTTACCCCTATCCAAGGCTCCGCTGGTCCCTCAAGGAGGCATTTCTGGAGGGATTCAGGCCAAGAAACTCTTAGGGAAGGAGGCATTCAAAGTGTTGACTTGTCTATGGCATGTAGCAACTGAATTAGGGTTTGATGAGCCCTAATGGTACTGATTTGAATGATGGGAGTGATGTACCCAAATGGATCTGTAACAGTCCTAACCCAATATCATTTTTATCCCATTTCCAATCTTCCATGCAAGCCCTGAAGCAATGAGATCAAATGAATTAAGAACAACTGCACACTAGATGAGTGCGATATTGGTGTGCAACTTATCTCTCAACCTTATCCAGTCTTTCAGAGAGAACAAATGAATGTATTTCTGATGTACCACAAGTTTCCATAGGCTATAAGTTGATAAAAGTCTCCATCCACATTTTTTAGCTAAAGATGTTGAGAATTTAAAAACAGTTTTGAGATCCCATCTCCGTAGAATTAAATACAATCCCATCTGACCCAAGGGAGGAAAAAGTGTTCTTCAATTCCAACCTATAGGAATTTGAAATGGATTCTTTTGGGTTTTTCTAACACTCCCCTTGGGATCCATTTTGCTGACATCTAGAACACGGGGACGACCTCTAGTACAAATTTGACTGAAACAAGCTTCCCAACCCTTAACAACCATCTAAATCTCTATCCTTTAATCTTTTCTCTAACTTTCCAATTAATCGTGACTAGTCTTCCTTCTTATAACCATTAGGCTTCAAGTGAAAACCCAAATATTTTAAACTTGCCTCCAATTCTAACAATTGGAAGAGGAAAACATTTCTAAAATTTTGCAGTTCATGGTCATCCAAGTTTTATATAGAAATATAATATTTCCTATTGTTCACAACCATACCCATGGCTTTCCCAAATAGGTCAATAATGATATCAAATAATTTATAAAAGTCATGAACAAAACCATTACAGAAAAGTCAAATGTCATCAACAAATAATAAATGGGTGATTGCAAATGTATTAGCAATAACATCGACATGGAAATCACCTCTACGCTTATAAAATGTGACTTTATACTCCTATTATAAAATGAATATGTTGATGATTTTTATCGAGAATCCATAGTTGAATAGTTAAAGTACCAATTCATAATTGGTGAACTCACTAGTTTGATACATACCAATAAATATTTGAAGAATACTAAACCTGTCATTTTATTCAAAGACTTGGTATTATTCAATTAACGAATAAAAGAATTAAAATAAGTGAAAAATTGAAACTCCATTGGGAGAGACAGATAAAAGGCACAACCTAACTATTCAACATTTTTCTTTTTTCATCAAAATTAGAGATTACAATTTTGGACAAGCTTGTGACTTTTTATTATATAAAATGTGTGTTTGAATGCATGAATGGATTCAACTCCCTAAAAAAAGATGGTACACTTAGATTGTGTAAATTACACAACTTAAACTTATGATTCCAACAACTTTCTACCGAATTTTAAATAAAATTAGCAAAAAAGAACACAACTAACAAAAGAAAATAAAAAACATCATATAATTAAACTCAGCTAAAACAAAAACTTTAAATTATACTTACATATATTATATTAGCAAAAAAATCACTAATTTTTAGATATATTTTAAATGTGCTTTCACATCATATTTATATTTATAATGATGGTTTTCATCATGTATAGCAATGAATATTGCATATACAATGATGGCTCTTGTCATCGTTAACACAGAATCTCAGAAATTAATGTCATCAAGCATGATAAATATTACTAGGAATCTTGAAGGGAGAGGAACTCTTATCATCACTGAAAATGAACCTTCGAACAATATAACAAAACTCTCATCATCACTAGCAATGAATCTAAAAGGAAGTTAATTAAATGTCAAAATACATGATCAAAAAGTTTTATAATCCAACACACAAAATTTGTAATGATCTATCATTTTTATTAACACAAAATCTAGTGTGATTTATCATTTTTATTAACAAGTGAAGCACATTGTTGAAAATAGTAGCGAGAAAGTGATTCTTGATTTGTTCCTTAATTCGAGGTGTCAAATTCGAGTTTCTTCTTTTTCATACTCGATTTCCCAAAAAAATAGGAGATTCCCTATAAATTAGGATGAGTTCCTATAATTTAGGAATTAGTTCATAAAAATTAGGACGAGTTAGGATGTAGTTAACTGATTTTTTGAAATTGAAGGTTGAGTTCTTGATTTTCTGGTTTGAGTTAATTGAGGAAAAACACAAGTGATTGATTTTCAAGTGGTTGAATTGAAATAGGATGAGTTGCATGAGCAGTTAACTCATGCTCACTCAATCAATCAGAAAATCGTTCCTTAATTAGAAAATTCACTAATTTTAGCCATTCAAATTGCTTTAAAAGGAGGAATGAAGGAACAATTTATTCATTATCTTGTGAGCACAAGTTGGTGAGACAAGACAATAGAGCTCACGGGTTTGTGAGTAGGTTGCACAGGTTGTGTGTGTGAGCTTGTGAGAGAAAGAGTGTGCAAGAGAAGCTTGTGAACAGGTTCGGGCAATAGAGATCAACAATCTTGCAAAGTTTTCAAGCTCATATCAAGCATGAAAGACAAGTGTATTTCAGATTAAAATAGATACATTTTGTAAGAGATCAATTGCTCAGTTTTTTCTATCAATAAAATTCTCATCAAGAAGGAAATTTTCCGAGTTGGGTTCCCTAGAAAAAACAAAAAATATTGTTTTTATTATGTAATTGTGTTTATTTATGTTCCTATTTCACTGAAAATTTGAATTTTTTTTCTATATGAAAATAAATTATATTTCAAATTGTTTTTTCTAAGCAGATCACAATTTTGTGGATTTTCTACATGGTATTAGAGTAGTGAACAGAATCGACCAACACATAAATTTCAGATTTGAAGTATGTCTAGTGGAGTTGTGGACAACATGTAAATGTGCCCTAAGGACTGTCAATTTGAAGTGGTAAAAGGATAGTTAGTGGGTTGCTAATATAAACCTTGATGAATGTGATTTGATGTGTTAAAGTATTGTTCAATGGGTTGTCTATGTGTGCCTTGAATACAATACTTGATGAGATAAATTAGAGTCAATAGGGTTGCCTAGAAAGTCCTAGATCAGTCAGAGTTGGAGACTAAGCGGGGGCTGGGTGGATGCCCTAATTACTATCAACAAATATCATATTTGTGATAGTTAAGAGGGTTGATTATGGAGCTCTATGAAAGTCATATTTGAGGCAGCAACGTGGTTATAAGTGAGAAGTAAAAGAAGACCTCATGTAAAACGTTCATTAAGGAGATAATGGGCTATTAGGAGGCAATTTGGTGAAGCCCTAGTTTAGTGAATGCAGGGACACATCTCACTAATAAGAAGGAAGTTTGACAAATAACTTAAGAACATGATCCTTTGCAGTAGCAGAAGACATTGTTAGTGGGCATCTTGGAAGTCCCTAAGTGTTGATGATCTTGAAGGAGTAGGATAGCAACTAGTGGGTAGTTTGAGTTGCCTATGTTCAATATTCTTGGAGAAGTCAGAGAGATTGATAGTGGAAAATTTTACGGCTAGAGATGCAAGCATTCTAAAGTAGCATAAGTTGTGGTGATCAAGAGAAGAGGGCGGAAAGTACTTACCAATTCTATTAAGGAGCATCCTTCCACTTGACCGGGAAAAAGAAGAGTTTCAGCCACCTAAAGGAGAAAGACATGCAATTTCAGATTGAGCTAGGAGATGATGGTTAGTATGCAGCTAAAGGAGTTGGTATTGTCATCTTTCGTAGTGAGTCATGGAACACTCTCCATCTTATAGATGTTCTCTATGTTCTAGGATTGAGGAAGAATATTGTTTCCGTAACTATCCTTGAGGACAAGGGATATGATTTCATCTTCAATAGAGGTAAGGTGTACCTACAACACTTTGACTTTGGATGCAAGAAGCAGATAGGTGTGAGGGTGAAGAATATCTACAAGTTGCAGGTAGAGATAGGTGTAAACTTGAGCAGCAATGCAAGGAGTGCATAGAGTAGAGAAGTGGTGGTTGAGTGAGAGCAGGATAGAGCTCTCAAGATGGAGCCTCAGCCAATATTTGAGTTTTAGGTTAAGCTAGTTGGCAGTTGGTATGATCAACAAGATGATGATGATCAAGACCATAGCCTAGGGCGCGTGGAGGCATCCACTCAGTTAGAGACTTCCAATATAGGAAAATTTTGAGCCAAGTTGGAAAAGGATTTGGTTAAGGGAGATCAAAAGAGAATTGAGTCTTCGAGCATCAAGAAGAAACCACAAAGTTACCCAGGGTACATGGAATTTATGACTAAAGAGGTGGACTCACAGAGCATGGTGGGAAAGAATAGGTCTTCAAAGCAGTTTCCATAGAATAAAGTAGGGAAGTCTTCTAGTTCATAGGGAGCAGCTACATTAGCGGATAATTTGGTAGTGTTGGAGATAGATCCAAGTGGATGAGGTTCTTCCAAGAACATCTTCCTCGCATAAGGGAGTGTTAAGGATTCAATTATAGTTTCCTATTTGTCATACTTGATTTCCTAAAAATTAGGAGATTCCTTATAAATTAGGATGAGTTCCTATAATTTATGAATCAATCCCTAAAAATTAGGATGAGTTAGGATACATTTAACTAATGTGTTGAAATTAAAGGTTGAGTTCTTGATTTCTAGTGTGACTTAATTGAGTAAAAAAACAAGTGATTGAGTTTCAAGTGGTTGACTTAAAATAAGACAAGTTATGTGAGCAATTAAGTCATGCTAAGTCAATCAATCACAAAATCATTCCTTAATTAGAAAAATAATTAATTCTAGCCATCTGAATAGCTTTAAAAGGAGGAATGATGGCATAATTTATTCATTATCTTGTGAACATGAGTTGGTCAGACAATAAAATAGAGCTCATGGGTTTGTCAGGTTACACAGGTTTGTGTGTGATCTTTTGAGAGAAAGAGTGTGCAAGAGAATATTGTGCACAGGTTGGTAGAGGGTAACAGAGATCAATAGTCTTGTAAAGGTTTCAAGCTTAGATCAAGTAGGAAAGATAAGTGTGTCTTTCAGATTGAAATAGTTGTATTTTGTAAGAGATAAGTTGCTCAGTTTTTTGCTATCAATAAAATTCTCATCAAGCAGAGGGTTTTCCGAGATGGGTTCCCTAGAAAAAGTTTTTTTATTTTGTGATTGTGTTTATTTATGTTCCTACTCCGCTGCAAATTTGGTAGAGAAATTTTAGGTCTATATGAAAATAAATCATATTTTATACTGTTCATATTAGCATATCATAATTTCATGGATTTTCTACACATAGTTGTGTCCATAAACTTCAATTCTTGCATTTACTTGTAAGGATAATAATTTGTAACAAATGTCGTCGAAGGCTACTGAGATGCCAAAAATATGGAAGCACTCATTATAAAGCTCGCATTTTACTCACTTCACTTAGCAAACATGTTTCAAACAACCAAACTACAATGTTTCATAACAAAATACTTCTCCTTATTGTTTCTTTCCTCTACATATTATTAGAACTACCTTTTGATGGGTTAAACACTTAAGAACTAGTAAAGAAAATGCAATATTCTCATATCTATATATATAGGCTACCCTATGCATACAAAAATATATTAGATCAATATGGTCTTCAAGACATGATATAAAAAAAAGTTGAAAATTGCATATGCTTAGGAAAAATAATAAAAATAGTTGAAAATTACATAAGCTTAGGAAAAGCAGGCAGCCATATATGATATCAAATCATGCTTCCTTTAAATATTTTACCAATCCCAATAATACCCTATTGTCTCCCTAACAAAAATGTGTATGTTCATATAAATCGATGTGCACTAATGTTAGCAATTCCTGCACCCCTCCCACCTATCTACAATTTGTATAATAAATATTTGCATACATATGCATATAAATCGATGTGCACTAATGTTAACAATTCCTGCACCCCTTCCACCTACCTACACTTTGTATAATAAATATTTGCATGCATATTTATATCTAATAAACCATTTTTGATCTCAATAAACCTTAATCATTTTCATCATCATATTATTCAACTGCGCTTATGTTTCTATTATTTAATTTGTATACCCAACTTAGAATGCATGTAAATCCAACTCTAGTACTTTAGCCTAGGAAAAAAGGGAAAAATCTCTCATTTACTAAAACAAGTAGACATTGCATTAGCACACAAGTTATATAACTTAGGATCTGTTGTGATGAATAAAACTCATTGTTTGCATGCATATCCGATAAACCATCTTTTGTTTTGTTAGACATTAATCATCTTCTTCATAATATTATTGCACTAATGTTTCTGTTATTCCATTTGTATACCCAACCTCGACTGCATGTCAATCCAACTATACCGCTTTAGACTAGAAAAAAAAAAAAACAGGGGGGAATTTCTCATTTACTAGAACAAGTAAACATATATTTGCAGATTGGATTAGTACACGCGTTAAATGACCTAGGGAACTTGTTGCGATGAATAAAAGTCATTGAAGGCCTTCTTTATTAACAACAATTCAATTCCGACAACTATGTAGTTTAGCCAGTACTGTTTGCTTATGATAATAAGTATTTTGTTATTTTCAATTTGTAACGACTAATGAAAATTCAAGAACTCAGTTGTCATTTATAGCAGTGTCGGTGATTCCTAAAAATTTACCCTCAAGGGTAGTGATGACCATGATGCACTATGGCGAATAGTTAACTAATGAATTTAAATTTATTGAATGCTGCAAATGGATATGTGGCAAACAAAATTCAGCCTCAAATGTATAGAAATTGATTAAAGTTGACATTGTCGAACTCTAGTAAGTAAAATCAGAGCATCTAATTTTAATTTTAATAAGAAATTCCTACTTTTTTCGCTTTCAAACTTTTAAATGCTTTTTAAATTATGTGGAGGTTCTGTCACTCTAAATCCACTAACTATTAAATATTGAAAATGGAAAACGACTTTTTAATTAAAAGGGATCTTTCAAAACATCATGCGATAAAATCACAGTTTCAAATCTGATTTGATAATTAAGTTGCTTGGATGATTGTATGAAAATCGTTATCATTAAATTATAAAAATAGTTTAATTTAATTAATATAAATTATTTTAATTGTAAATTGAAAAAAAATATATAAATTTATTTATATAAAAAAATAAATTTTCATTGATTTATTTTATTATATTAATAATTATTTATAAAGTCTCTAATGAGATGGGTGATTTGGGAGAATGAGGTGTTGGGGTCAAGCCCACTATCTTATTGTCTCAAGGTGTGATTAGGAGGGGGTGGCATTGCATGTCCCCTACATGCATTTGCATGTGAACCCTTTAGGATATTGAAGGAGCAGCATTTGGTTATGAGTAGCTTGGGTTTACACTTCACACAATAGAGGAGGACAAAAATCAGGGCTAGGTTAGAACATACTCTGAATCCAGTGGGGAGGGAGAAGGGGAATGTTTCTCTGGAATTCCTATGTCACAATCTCACTCCGCTTGTCACAACTCAGTTACTTACCTCTTTATTGGTTTACACTCAAGTGAATGACACTATAAATGCATAGCTTTGGAGATATGGATTTGGAAAGGAGAAAAAAACCTTGCCTAAGGAAATTCCCCTTGATGCAAAGCTAACAGTGGAGAATAATTCTTTGGCTTCTACCAGGATGCACAAAGGTGAACAAGACTCTACTTGTGGGATAATTCCAGTTCACGAGAGAATGAATTCGATGGTGAGGCATTGTAATATAGGGAGTATTGGAACACCCTCCTCCCATATCTACCCAAGTAACAGACCAACCGGGGTAAACATGTGGCAATAGGCTACTATGATATGATTCAAGCTCCTAGGTGTCCTTAAGGAAGTGGAATCAATGAAAACACATCAAACATACCTTCCACATCAGTAACAACACTCCTAGGATCCATCCCAATCACATAGGTATCATGCCCCTAGGTCCCACTGAGATTTTAAACTATTAAACCTCTAGATGCTCCCATGATATGGACATGCCAGCATCCAGGGAGCTCTAGACGCTCCCGCAAGCCTACATGTCTACGTCTAGGGACTATTTCCAGCATACCTATGCTAGAGTTCACGGGATTTAAGGCACTTTTGAAGCCCAAAATTCCAGCCACTGCCCAGAACTTGTTGTAACTTCCAGAATCCATTAAACACGTGATGATAAGAATAGTAAACCAAAAAATAACTCTAGGACTAGGCCTGACCATCCCCAACTGGGACTGACATTCTGTCAAACACTTGGCATCAATACAATCTATAGGTATAGGATACAAGACAGAGCATGAATGACTGAAAACTCTTACGAGACATGACAAGAAGGATCACCACCTTCTCCCTTGAAATGTTATGACATCAATTAGGTCTTGCATCCATTATCCTTTCAGTTACAAGTAAATACATGAAATAACCATGACAATAAATAGTCATATAACCATGCTTATAACCAACATTAAACCATGAAAATAATAGTGAAATATCAGCCATTAAATCCATATATTAATAAGTACAAAGCAAGAGAACTTAGCTTTTATTAAACATAGGAAATTACAACCAGGTTCGAGACTTCCACGTAACACCTGACCGTAGACATGGTTGAACCAAATCTTTCTTTCAACCAGTCACCCTTGTGTCTTATTCCAAGCATGAATGTGGGAACTCATGGACAAACCAATCCAAAAACAACCAAGGGAATCCAGAGGTTAAACCACCTCCACCCTTACCAAACCATGATCACACCAAAACTGATGCTCCGATCATAAAACCGAACCAAACTCGGAATGCCGCCCGGAATCCATCACAACCCTTGAGGAATTTTTCGTCTCCTTGTCTCTTAGGCTTTACTACAATTCGATCTTGGATATCTAGGCCCTAAATCGAGACAACTCCCTTAGTTTATACCGCATATCTCGCCAAAATTGGTCAAGGGATTCCTAGGCCTTTGGGAATGAACCTTCAGACCACCTTCGCCCCAAATTCCGAAATCCATCTGGCAATTCCAAATCTCAAAACTGAGATCAACATCCCAACACACCATGACATCCAGAAAAAGGCGAGGCTGGGTTGAAAACCATTGTCATAACCTGGCAAAACCATGCCACCGACAACAAGAGAACCATGCACCAACATGAAAAGCCATGCATGTGAAAACCAAGTAGGAAATCACACATGTAATATGTTAACTGCAAGTATTCCTACTGAAGCTACTTGATCCTACTCTTCCTTGCTTGCTCCTTGCTTTCCTTCCTTTTGTTTCACTTTCTTTTCCTCCCTTGCTCCAAAGCTAAAGTTCTCCAAGAAAACTCTAAGTGTCCAAGAGTGTGTGTGAGAGAGAGAGAATAATGAGAGAGCTCCAAAACTGAACTAACCAAGCTTACACTGACCAATCTTGAGCCAAAATCTTTCCAACTGATCCTCAAAAGCCTTTTTATCAGTGAGGCCTATATTTTCCTTCATTTTCCTCCTCACATGCAACATATGACCTTTCACCTCCCTTTTCTACTATTTTACTTTATTTTCATAAATAAATGTGCCAAAATGCCTTTTTGCCTTTCCAAGCCTTTTCCATTGCCTTTGCGAATTTCCTTTAGCCATAAGCACATCTAGTGATGCCCACTAGGATATCTTTGCCGAACATTCAGGTTGGAATAAGTGTCCCTTAACAGTGGTGTTATTTCCCCTTTATTAACTTTTATTACGTGGAATTTTCATGAGGGTTGTTACAGAACCGTCCCCCTTGGGGAACACCATCATCGATGTTAAAACACATCAATACCTCAACAGAACTGCTGAAAAACAAATATAATTCCTATGGAGCTTTATAACTTAACTCATTGCAGTATTTACAATGAAATGCATTCTCAAAAGCAAAACATCATGACAACGTGACAAGATAACAACCATACCACTTACTAGAGCTTTATAAATTTGCTCATTATGGTATTTACAATAACCACATATACACTTATGCACATTTGCTAAAACAACAAATAAAAGGATATGATGCCTACATACGCAACAAGGGAATCCAAAGGCTCACACCATCACCATCAAAGTAATAACAAGATTACCCTCCTTCCCAGGAATTCCAGAATCCCTTGTCACAGTCAAAGATGCATCCAATGTCTAGCGTTATAATCTCACGCCACTTGTCCTCTCAGTGAATAATTACTGGCTTATTGTTCTAGGGCACACTCCCAATGTTCATTTGATTCCATCTGTAAATGATAATAACCAAAACAAATATATCCAAGGTCTTCCCTTCTTTGCTACACAGTCCCTAGGGTAATCCATTCACCCCTTCTATGTAGTCACTCACCTTCCAAGTTCCCTGGAATCCCATATCCTGGGTGATCCATCCCGTGGGAGGGCTTCCTCACATCAGAAAGTCAAACAACCAAGGCATATACCTGCCTCAAACCATCATATCGATCATAGCATGCTCATGGAAATTAATGGACACTATTGGGTACCAATGTCCCACAATGGCCTTGCTCCTAAAGTGCTTTACCAACATACTACTGCATGCTCCAATTCCTTTTTTCGTTGATGTTAATGTTTGCAGTCGATTTCAACCACCCAACCGAGCATTTCCATGCTTCCTGTACCAAGCACATAACTTCCATTAGATTAAAATAAATTAAAATAACTTCAAATCATACCTCATTGGTAGCTCGTCAATAAGGTACACTTGCAATCCTGTTTACTTCCTGTCACAACAAGTCAAACTAGCATATTTGACCAAATCATTATGTATTGTTAGGTCCCTATACTACTAGTGTAAACCCTTATTTTTATTACTGCAACTCCCTTATTATATTATTGTGCCCATATAGTCCCCATGTTGTTATTATTTTACCCCATAGAAGCCCACTATTGTTATTGTTGTGCCCCTACAATATTATTGTTATGTAGGTTCTCATTGTATTGGGACCACTTAGACTCCTATGTATAGAAAGGAGTCCTTGTAATTTGTATCATCCAAGAATTTTCATTTGCGTAATGTAAAGGAGATTTCCTCCTCAAAGAGGCTGATTTTTAAGTCGTTGATCTATATTTTCTATCTTTTTGTGAGCTGATTTCATAACACTTAGTATCAGAGCTTTGGATTCTAGGGTTTCGCTGCTCCAAAACAGGTCATCGTGGCATTTTTGCTATAAAAAAATTTCTGCGACGTTTCAGAAGCTAAAAAAAACCCATTTGAGCCGAAATATCAATGATCCTCTAGTCCAAATTTAAGATCTTGTCTCACTATTTGGAGATATGATCTAAGGAAATTAGGGTTTTTGCAAGCTTGAGAATTCCATCTCAAACAGGTCATCGTGTAATTTTCGCTATAAGTATTTTTTTACGAAGGTTTAGACACTGAAATTAAAACCCATTTGAGTTAACATCTTAATTAAGCTTGGACCCAAATTTCAGATCTTGTTTTGCTATCTTTTTGGATATACGGTTCAAGATAGTTAGGGTTTTTGCAGGATCCCGAATTACATGCTAAACAGGTGATATTGGGAAAATCATCATCACTTTCTCTCTGAGTATCAGATTGAAATTTTGTAAGAATTTACACAAAAAGGATGGACGGTAGTTTTTTGAGCATTGTTTTTAGGTCCGAAGGTTGAAAAAGTGACATGTGGTACTTCGTACAAGTTCACTCTACTAAAAAAGTGTATAATCGGGTCATCTTGGAGATTGGGAATAATGCTTTCTTGGAGAATCCAATTTTGATCATACCGGTGGCGTTGAAAATAGGACTCAGAGGGCTAGCAAAGTTCACAATTTTAGATGTTGGAGATCCGAAATTTTAGAGATACATCAGATTCAATATTGATCTCCTACAAAGTGAAAAAATGTGTGTAGTTTGTTTTAAATTTTGCATAAGTCTGGTTTGAAAAATTAGTTTGAAGGAATTCAAAGGGCATAGTGAAGCATAATTATCATTAATTGATGTCCTGAAGAAATAAAATGGAAACAAATAGTAAGAAACGTGAAAGCTCTAGCATGACTCATGAAGAAGAGGAAGAAATGCAACATGATATATCAAAATTTTGAGACCAAGTGCAAGAAATTTCACTCTCACAAAAAGTAATGGAAGCTAAGATGGATGGTATGAAAGACAACATTGAAGATTGGAAGAAGGACATGGAAAGTTGGAAGGAAGGTTTGACAAAGTTGCTACAATAAAGCTTTCCTAATGGCAAAAATGTAGTAGAGAAAACTTAGAATGAGAACAAAATAAATGTTAATCATGATTCAAAGAATGACAACATTGAAGATTTGAAGAAAGACATGGAAGGTTTGAAGGAAGGTTTGACAAAGTTGCTACAAGAAAGGCTTCCTAATGGCAAAAAGGTAGTAGAGAAAAATCATGATGAGAACAAAAGAAATGTTAATTATGATTTCATAGACACTAACGTTGGAATAAAGACCCACCACATTCCAAAGATCGATATGAGGAAGTTTGATGGCAAGGATCCTTTAACATGGATACTACAAATGGAACAATATTTCGATCACCATAATGTGCAAACACACACAAAAGGTACACATCACAACTTTATATTTGGAACCCAATACATTTGTATGGTATCGATGGCTTTACTCCGGTAAACAAATTGTCACTTGGTCAATTTTACAGATGAAATGATAACACATTATGAGGATACAAAGAGAAACACCTCCTTTAGCCAATTGATAAATCTCAAACAAAAGGGTTCAATGGCAGAGCACATTGAGGACTTCTAAAAATTGAATATAAGGGTAAATGATATTCTAGAGAAGCAGAGGATTGATCTCTTCATAGGGAATTTAAAGGATAACATTCAACATCAGGTTCGTCTTTGGGAACCTGATCCATTGGAGAAGGCATTCATGTTGTTAATAAAAATGGAAAGCAAAATTATGACAACAAGGAAGCCTACCACTCACAACTATAAATATGGAAGTATTGTTGCTCCTATCCTTCCACAACCTACAAGTTTGATACCACAACAATTGGAAGAAAAAAGAGCAAAAGGGCTTTGTTACAGTTGTGATAGCAAATACACTAAAGGTCATAAGTGTGCTGAGAAGAAATTATTTTACATATATTGTGAAGAGGAGGAAGAAAAGGAACAAGAAATGCCAAAAGAAGAGGATATACACCAGGAACAAACCTTAGAGAAAGAAGAAATGAATGTGACCATATCTTGTAATGCATTGGCCGTAATTACCACTCCTCAAACTATCAAGATAAAAGGACATATCAAGAAGAAAAAGGTGATATTGTTTATTGATTCGGGTAGTACCCATAATTTTATTCATTGTAAGATAGCCAAGGAATTGAATTGCTTCCTATATCCAACACCAGCGTATCAAGTGGCGGTTGCAAGTGGAGGAACCATAAATTTCTCTAGAAAGTGCCATAATATCAAGCTATCCATGGGAGAATATGTATTGAATAGCCCAATTCTTTCCATTCCAATGGGTGGTGGTGATGTTGTACTAGGGGTCCAATGGCTACAATCCTTGGTTACAATAGCTACAATCCTGGGGCACAATAGCTTTAAATTTTCAAGAAATTTTTGTGAAATTTTTTTCAGAAGGAAAGGAAGTTGAATTAAGGGGTATCGCACCGAAACCGGGAAAGATAATCAGCTCTAACGGAATGACAAAGCTTCTAAAGAAAGAACAATGAGGAGTAATTGCACAATTATGTTCACTAGAGGTTCCCACATCAAAATCATCTATTTCTCCAGATCTCCAAAAAGTCTTGGACAATCATTCCAAGGTATTTAAGACTCCTAAAAGCCTCCCACATATTCGTGATAATGATCATGCTATTCATTTGATTCCAGGAAGTGTTCCTCCAAACATCAGACCTTACCTAATGGGAAGACACTTCAAGGTAAAAATAGAACATGATAGTCTTAAATACTTTTTTAGAACAAAGATTATCTTTAGAAGAACAACAAAAATGGGTCACAAAGATGTTGGGTTATGAACTTGAAATCATCTACAAATAAGGGAAGCAAAATGTTGTTGCAGATGCACTCTTAAGAAAGTATGAGGATGTGGAAGCATTGTTTGTGCCATTTCTATTATCCAACTTGATTGGATAAATGAAGCAAAGGATGAATGGAACAATGAAGAAGAAGTGTGGGCACTCATTCAAAAGTTGCAAAAGATCCCAGTTCAAACAATATTGCCAGAACTTGATGAAGAAAGAAAAATGATATTGGAACCCGAAGCAGTCATAGAAACAAGAAATCGAAAACTACGAAATCGATCAATTTCAAAGTATCTCATCAAGTGGAAGAACTTACCGCTTGAAGATTCCACATGGGAGGATGAGAATTTTATACAGAAGAATTGAAAACTACTCAAGCGTTGAGGACAACACTTTTTGAATGAGAGGGGCATGTTAGGTCCCTATACTACTAGTGTAAACCCTTATTGTTATTAGTTTAGCCCCCTTATTGTATTATTGTGCCCATATAGTCCCCATGTTGTTATTATTGTGCCCCATAGAAGCCCACTATTGTTATTGTTGTGCCCCTACAATATTATTGTTATGTAGGCTCTGATTGTATTTGGATCGCTGAGACTCCTATATGTAGAAAGGAGGTCTTGTCATTTGTATCATCCAAGAATTGTTCATTTGTGTAATGTAAAGGAGGTTGCCCCCTCCAAGAGGTTGATTTTTAAGTCATTGATCTATCTTTTATATCTTTTTGTGAGCTGGTTTCATAACATGTATAAACATATCACATCCGGTTAGCTCAAAAGACAACCATCATAGATGAAAATCATAATTCACATGTAACCATCATAAGCCAGAATCATAGATCACATGTAATCATCATAGACTAGAATCATAAATCACATGCATAATAAAACTGAAATAAAATATTGATACTTATCCTTTAATCAATCCTTAGCTTCTACCTTTGTCCTTATTCCGTAAGCACTCCGGATTGATTTCCACACCTGAAAAACACCCGGTGCCTTCTCCTCAACCATGTGCACATACACATAGTGTGCATCACACACATACAGCCACACACGGCATACAACACCATGCAATACATGCACTTATACCTGACATACAATGCATCCACCTACACTAGTGTACAACACAACACAATACATACACCTACATCCGGTGTACACCATAACACCATACATACACCTACACCATATGTACACCACAATACATATACGTACACATAGTACAACACAACAAATACACATGTCATGATACCATGACTACACCATGCACATACATAATAGTGCACGTACACAACACAACATGTACGGCATGCACATAATACCCCATGTACACTAGTACTACATGTACAACATGTACACAGTACCACCTATACACAACACCACCTGCATAACGTGTACACAATATCACATGTACACGACACCACCTATACAACGTGTACACAACGCCACATTTACATTGTACCACCTGTACAATGTGTACAAAACGTTAGAAATACACAACACCACATGCACGACATGTACACGACACCACATGTACACAATACGATATGAATGACATGTACACAACACCATATGTACAACATGTACACAACACCATATGCTCACAACACCACTTGCACAATCATTCACACAACACCATATGTACATAGCACCACATGTACAACATGCACACAACACCACATGTACATAGCACTACATATCCAACATGTACATAGTATCATATATACACAACACTGCATATCCAACATGCGCACAACACCATATGCACACAACGCCACATATCCAACATGTACATAACACCATCTATGCCCAACACTACATATGTAATATTCACACAACACTTTCTGTACCACCCTATACATAACATTTCATAACAACATGTACATACACTATATATACACCACACCACATGCTCACAATATCACAGATGAAAAATGTACAACATATACAATATATTCACAATAGTAGTACCACACATCCAAAACCACACTGCCTCTACCAAGTAACCTTGCTTCCAGTGTCTCTCCACCATCCATGCTTATCCTAGCATGTCGAACATCACGTGTTTTCATTTTGTTGATGTATCTCTCAACATTAGCATGTCCATAACATAAAAATAGACATGGTATAATCACATAATATCAATTCATATCCACATGATACTACCTTAGAGATCTGTCAGGCTACTCTTCCCACTTGATTCCTCATGAACCAAGAATATCTTCATGACATTCACCTGCATAAGCAATCATTCCTCCACAAGAATGATTCCTAATGACCCCGTCAGATAGTGACATAGATACATAAATACATTGATACATATAAAATTAGCACAGAACAATCATGATCTCGTCAAAATATGACATACCTACATACATCCATGTATACATATATATACATCAACACAATCATGATCACAACATAATTACCATATATCATAAGGTCAAGGTTAAGAGAACTTCCTTTATCTGTGCAACACATGTACAACATCGAGAACAAAAATTCTCAACGTAGAAAAGGCATCTAATGCCTCAAATCTATTTACTTTACCTTTCCTGATTACTTTTCTCATGATTATCCTGCCATCATCCATTTACACCAATGGACCCAACCAATCCAACTAGTTGTTATACGCTTTCCTTTAGCTTCTGTTATACATGCACTAAGCTTCATCCAGGCCTTACATCACCTATTGGGTTTCATTCATCTCTCCCTAGGCTCCATTAACCTTCCTCTTTCCCAACTAATTTCCAAGAATCTCAAAACATAAAAGGAAATACCAAGAAGCAAGCAAGAGAAAACCAATAACAATACGAAACCACAAACAAAGTGGCATCATCATGCACAAGACACAAAAAAATCGCAATCAAGCACAAAAAATCACCAAAATACCAAAAGCACAGGACTGGAAAAAGACACCATGACTCAATCCCCATGGTTCTTCTAAGGGAAATCTCAACTTGAGCCTTCTTCAAGATTCCATAGCAATTTGTTTTCCATGCAATCCCTTATATCATACTGCCATCAACACATAATTTTCAGTGCTTAAATAAACATAACAATACATTGGTTACCTTACCTCGTTATGCTAAGAACATTTCTTGTAACTGAACACATTCACACCATCTCTCAAGGGACTCCAATTCCCTTGATCGATCCACCTGTAACTAGAGACTAGCTAATATACTTGTCAAATACAAGTTCATGATTCTAGCACATATCCACATAATGTCAGACAAGATTAAGGTTAAGAAGATTTCCTGTATGCAAAGAAATCATTTGTTTGGAATTAGGGTTTCCAAACATAGCCAAAATAATTCTTTCCCAATTCCTATATTTGACTGTTTCCTTGCTGAAATTGAGTGTTACCATGCATTGTCACATCACCCAACTGTTAGTTATGTAAACACATCAACTATTACCTTGTCATGCTAATACCAAGCATGTTTCATACACTATTTACACATTTCAAACACATGTTCCAAATATCAAGACAATCATATCTATCAATTTGAAATCAACCTTTACTAAGACTAGAAATCATGTCATAATTCATAGTCAACTCATAGTCATTAGACATAATACTACAACTATCACCTATTACACTCAAATACATGTTAGCTACCTCAACACATGTGTTAGTAAAATCATCTTAAAACAATATAATTCATTCAGGTAATCTTACAGACACATACTCATATCATGCAAGTAATCAAACATTCAAACAATAGATATGAGACATAATAGACACCAACACTCAAACACCAATTAAATGACATAATCAAACATTCAAGCACAAAGTAGATGACATAAGCAAGCTCATACCTTAATGTATCTCAGGGGGGGATATCGTTTTTGCACAATCAATCTAGATTAGCATGATATAACTAGACGACTTATCAACTAAAAAATAAATAAGGTCATGATATCCATAATAGTCACTAGCTGACATATTCAAATCATAAACTCATAAAAAATTATCATTTATGCATAGAAATCACATATGTACAATCACTCTAGATTAGTACAACACAATGTCACAAATAAAAGCAACAATTAAACCTATAACATACTCATCAACAACATATAACATAATCATCAAGTTATCTAACATAAAACAACAAGAACAATGCATACAACCATAGGTTACTACCACTCATGACTATCTGACACATGTGCATATGACTACACTAATCAAATAGCATCTATCATGTATGTAACCATAGCATCAATAGACATGTACATAAATCTAATGTATATAACCCTAAAGCATATAACAATCCATTACCTAGCATACTTGCATGCCCGACATCCAAACATGTATGACGACATGCTCTTGCCTCGAGGTCTAGTGTTGCAACTTCACTTTAATGATCTACATCTCCTTATCTATCTCAGCCAAGACATTAACATCATAACATACCAATATCACCATGATGACCTAATTGCATATGATGACCTCAAAATGCATTTCTGACCTACCATACATGCATAACGATAACCATGTCAATGCATGCATAATAACATATAGACACTGACATGCATAATAATTGCATATACAACCATACACTCATGATGAAACATCCCAAAACAACACCATCAACCTTCACATCGTGACATCACTACAACCATGATCAACACCATGAAAATGAAACAAGCACATAGTCTTACAACACAAGGACACATATGCAACCGACATGAATGCATGACCAACACAAAACCCATCTAGTCCGAGGGGTAAACCATGCTCTGATACCACTTTGTAGTATAAGATATGATCGAAAGAGAGTGGAACCCTCTCTAATACCACTCTATAACACCCTTATCCCATATATACCCAAGTAACTGGCCAACTGGGGTAAACATGTGGCGAGAGGCTACTATGATATGATTTAACCTCCTATATGTCCTTAAGGAAGTGGAATCGATGGAAACACATGAAACATACCTTCCACATTAGCATCAACACTCCAAGAAGCCATCCCAACCACACAGGTATCATGCCCCTGGGTCCTGCTGAGTTCTTAAGATATTAAACCTCTAGGCACTCCCACGCTATGGGCATGCCAACATCTAGAGAGATCTAGACGCTCCCACAAGCTTGCATTCCTACATCTAGGGACTATTTCCAGTAGACCTATGCCAGAGTCCGTGGGATTTAAGGCACTTTTCAAGCCCAGAATTCCATCCACTACCCAGAACTTGTTGTAACTTCCGGAATCCATTAAACACATGATGACAAGAATAATAAACCAAAAACTAACTCCAGGACTAGGCCTGACCATCCCCAATCGGGACTGACATTCTATCAAACACTTGGCATCAATACAATCTACAGGTATAGGATACAAGACAGAGCATGAATGACTGAAAAATCTTACGAGACATGACAAGAAGGATCACCACCTTCTCCCTTGAACTGTTATGACATCAATTAGGTCTTGCATCCATTATCCTTTTAGTTACAACTAAATACATGAAATAACTAGTCATATAAACATGCTTATAACCAACATTAAACCTTGAAAATAAAAGTGATATATCAACCATTAAATCCACATATTAATAATTACAAAAGCAAGAGAACTTAGCTTTTATTAAACATAGGAAAATCCGACCGGGTTCGAGACTTCCACGTACTACCCAACTGTAGACATGGAAGAACCAAATATTTCTTTTAGCTAGTCACCCTCGTGCCATATTCCAAGCATGAATGTGGGATCTCATGGATAAACCAATCCAAAAACAAACAAGGGAATCTATAGGTTAAACCACCTCCACCCTCACCAAACCGTGATCACACCAAAACCAGTGCTCCGATCACAAAACTGAACCAAACTTGGAATGTTATCTAGAATCCATTACTATCCTTGAGGAATTTTCCATCTCCTTGTCTCTTAGGCTTTACCGCAATCTAATGCCAGATCACTAGGCCCTAAACTAAGACACCTCCCCCAGGATTTACTGTGTATCCCGCCAAAATCAGTCAAGGGATTCCTAGGCCTTTGGGAATGAACCTTGAGACCACCTCCGCCCTAGATTCTGAAATCCATCTCGCAATTACAAAGCTCAAAACCAAGATAAACATCCTAACACACCATGACATCCGGAAAAAGGAAAGACTAGGCTAAAAAGCACTGTCATAACTGAAAAAAACCATGCCACCAACAGCGAGAGAACCATACACCAACATGCAAATCCATGCATGTCAAAACCATCTAGGAAATCAGACATGCAATATATTACCTGCAAGTATTCCTGCTGGAGCTGCTTGATCCTGCTCTTCCTTGCTTTCTCCTTGTTTTCCTTCCTTCCCTTTTGCTTGCTTTTCTTCCTTGCTCCAAAGCTAGAGTGCTCCAAGAAAAATATAAGTGTCGAAGAGTGAGAGAGAGAGAGAGAGAATAATGAGAGAACTCCAAAACTGAAGTGACCAAGCTTACACTGACGAATCTTGAACAAGAATCTTGCCAACTAATCCTCAGAAGCATTTTTATCAATGATGCCTCTATTTTCTTCGATTTCCATTATTTTCTTTCATTTTCCTACTCACATGAAACATGTGACCTTTCACCTCCCTTTCTACCTATTTTCCTTTATTTTCATAAATAAATGTGGCAAAAATGCCTTTTTGCCTTTCCAAGCCTTTTCCATTGCCTTTGCCAATTTCCTTTAGCCATAAACACATCCAGTGATGCCCACTAAGATATCTTTACCCAACATTCAACTTGGAAGAAGTGTCCCTTAATCATGGTCTTATTTTGCCTTTATTAATTTTTATTACATGGAATTTTCACTAGGGTTGTTACAAGTATAGTGCAGATGAAAAAAGCTAGGGGACCAAACGTGGTGGACTAGTGGGAGGGGAAGGATCCTATGTGAGGAAAAAGGTGATCACTAGTTCCTGCTCTCTAGTTCATTTTCCAAACTGTCTCAGTGGCCTTCTGAGAAGGGTAACTATAGTACCCGTATTATTTTATACCTTCATGGAATTAAATAGTCTCACACTGGTTGTGTAATTATTTTTGTTTTGGTTTGGTGTATTCGCATCATGTCAATGCCATTGTTCAGTTTTCTATTAGATAATTCTTATGAAGTTACATATGCCTTGATAAAGGCATCTCTTCAGTCTTCTCATCTATGTTTGATCAATTCCAAGGGTAGGAAATTGTTTTGCCATGGTGGTTTAAAAATTAAGAGTTTAGGATGGTTTTTGCACTATGAGGGATAGTTGGCGTTTTGAAATTTGACTTTGTCGTGGGTTGATAGTGGAGTACATATTATGTTGATTGGAACTTACCTAGCTCTGGATTGGTATTTTGGTGTTTTTGTTACTCATCTATTTTGTAGGCTTTTATTGTTATGCAACTCCTTTTATGATCCTACTGATGTCTGCTCCTATAAGGAAATTGGAAAAGAGACCCCTCAATGCAATATATTGAGACAACAAATGTGTAGCTAGAGGAAGGGGTGGAAAGGGACCCAGGGAAGCACCCAGGCCCAACAACAAGATTTGGAAGTAGGCGATATATTTTATTATGTCATTCCCCCTAAAAGTCAAAGTGAAATTCGAAATATGGACTCTCCGGCTTATTTGGATCGAATATTTTTTCTTTTTTTCTTTTTCTGATATGGCGATTTTGGCAGAAGTTTCTCACTGGGTTCCTGACCCTAGTAATAGTAGGGGATAAAGGAAATAGTATCTCAATTCAATGTTTCTACATTATTAGTTGAAGACTTTGATGGGAAAGGTCTTAAAGGAAAAGCAAGAGGAGAGATACAATATCTTTACTTCGCTAGAAGACATCAAACGAGCTTGGTGAAATCCGTATTATTATCTGGAAAAGATCGATGCATGGCTGGAACATTTGGAAGGTCATATGCAGTGTGACATTGATCCTCCTAATCCTCCTAGATCTAGCACCAAGGACTTGACACTTGTTACATATTCTGACTCTTGAATGGCTACTATGTCTAGTGTTTGGTTTTTTTGTACTATAGTGACTAGTTGGTTTTTGATGCATATATTTTGGACTTCTTTCTATTCTCGTAAGTGACTAAAGTACTTGGTTTCCCTAGTGGCAGATTGAAGCCACCTTCAAAGGGTAATGGTTAAATGTTGACTAGCTAAATGATGTATCCTGTTTGGAAGATTTTCTAAGGAAATACAAAATTAACTTACAAAATATATATTTAAAGAAGGGAAAAAATAATTGCTTTAAAGTTATCTATATATATATATATATATAATTTAAATAAATATAATTTTTAAATTTAACCCGAAGGATTGAGAGCGAGAGTAAACTATCAGGATAAATGGGCGGATCATTTTTCCATTCAACATTGAAACCCCCCTTAATCTAAATTCAACTTAGTTTAAAAAATTAAAAAATTCTCTCTTAATTTTAATTACTTGTATAGATCCAACCATGGATCTATCAGGCACTAAGAAGGATCAAATCTCTAGATATTGGAACCCCTCTACACATCAAAAGATTTAATCCCTTTCAGTGCTTTAAATAAATACGTGTTTAAGATGGATCTCTCTCGATATATATATATATATATATATATATATATATATATATATATATATATATATATATATATATATATAGATATATATATATATATATATAGAGGAACTCAACATCCCACCTCACATGTAACTATTAGAAAACATCTGGGGGCCTATGATATGTCCTCCTCCCTGTAGCCTGGGTCACAACAGGGGAGATTTGAACCCGGGTCTTTAAAATTTCAACGATTTGACATTTCTCGTATTAACCAATTGTTGGGCGCGGGATCCCCCAAGGGAAGTTTTGGGGCTTAGAGCCCAGATTTTGGTCAAAAGTTGTAACCCTGATGTAAAGACTCCGCATTTTGTGCGGACGGAGCGCGTAGTTTGTAAAAGAGTCATAGCATTGTCCGCCCTCAATTTTGTAATGTAATGTTGGCTGTAGAGATCTACCCATGGTCCGTAGACCATGGGATTATATAAATAGTGTGGGGCTATAAGTATCTAAGGGAGATAATGGAATCTTAAGATGGAATAGAAACATAGCGGAAGATCAAAAGTGTAAAGCCTAGTCTTGGGTCGTGGAGTAGAAGAAGGCTCTGCAACTAAGTGCGCAGAGGCCTAGTAGTTCATAGCTGATCGCGCGGACCCCTGCAGCTGAGTGCGCGGGGCGAGTCTAGTCTGTAATAGTTGGATCATTAATAAAGAGAAGTTTCATATCCATTCTGTGTAATTATTCCTGTTCTATGCATCTGTTACATTGAATATACATTGCCTTTTTATGCTTATATTATGCGCGAATATGTATGAATATGTTGAATAAGTGAATGCAAGATAAAATATCTATTTATGCGAAGTTAACTAAGATATTTAAGAAGAAAAGTAAGATACGCAGTGTAATTTGACGAAATAGCATAGGACGCTGCCATAGCAGCGCGAAAGAATCTCAACCCTTGGTTAGCGATGCGTGAAAGGCGATTATAACAGATCGTGAAGGTATTGAAGGTCAACATAGTGTGCGAAGTGACCTGCATGAAGGTACGCACAATTGGACTAAATCGGCACCTCAGACATCTCAAGGGTACGGAAACTTGGTTCCAACATCCCCCATACTGCTTCGAGTGAGATTTCAGTCTGCGCTCCGCGGGCTGATGCTGAAAGGGCCAATAGTGTAGGGATTTTTTGGCTAACTAACTCTGAACTTGGGTCAGGCCCCCTCAAGCCAACAAATGGTTCCATTGCCGGGACCAGAATCTGCATAGAGATGTCTGATGTCATATCATTGGAATCCAACTCAGAAGGAAATTGAAGGTTGGTTGTACAAAAGAATTCATGATTTTGCGGCGCAGGAGAATAGGAACCCACGACTGACAAAATAAGACTGGTTATACTGCTACTTGTACACATAGATCCACAAAATCTTCTTCACGACTTTCCCTACTAAGCTGTATGAGTGGATCGTGAAGCTAGCAGATAGCCAAGGAAGGTGGAAACTCGACAATTCTATTGTGTGGACCCCAGAGTTAGTGTGAAGGTTGGAAGCATCATAGGATAAGATCGTGTGCATTGTTGATCATTGGCTCGATCAGATTATAGGAGGATTCGTTATTGAGTTCACAGTTGACACCTCGATTAGCTACAGTGAGGCAGAGCAACGTTTTCTTGAAGGACCTCTAGGTAAGTACATAAAGTCTTTGAATACTTGGATTAAAATGCTATTGTGTGAGAAGAGGGTTATACAGTTACCTTGATGTTTGGGGCTATGCGAAGTGGAAAAGCTTACAGGAACGAAGGAAGTAAGGGACCCGAAACTAGCCCCTTGATTTCACCTCCGCGAGGGGATGAGGAAGAGATCGTGAAGGTCTCGCCGCGAAGTGGGATCCATTTGATAAGGAAACAAATTCCGCGAATACCACCCCCACCCACACTGCCACTAGTTTCACCACCATCACCTCCATATTCACCTGTACCACCTCCGCCACCATCGCAATTCAATATGGCAAGCAGGGTGAAGTTGCCTATGTTCAAGGGTTTGGGAAATGAGGATCCTGACTAATTCTGGTTCATGGTAAGGGTTATATGGGAAGTGTAAGGAGTTACAGATGACAATATAAAGAAAGCGACACTGGTTAGCACCTTGCAGGACCACGCACTGACCTGGTATGTTAAGCACTCCAGGCCTGAAGCACAATCGATCATTGGATTCAAAGAGATCACAATGATACTAGGTGAGACTCCTTGGGAGATGGATCAGAGGCTGAAATGTATAATTCGCGAAGCTAATATGAATCTGACGGATAGACAACATTGCGAATGGTTTGTAGCGTCGCTAACGCCACATCTGAGGAGTGCGCTGTCACAACAAAAATTAACGACTCAGGCAGAGGCCTTAGAGATCGCAATGAGACTACATGAGACCCTGATGCAGGATCCTAACTTGGGAGTTCAACAGATCCACGCGCAACTAAAGAATTTATGCCTTGAAATGTAGAGTCTGAAATAGGACAGGACAGCTCGACTATAAGTGCACGAAAAGGTGTGGTGCCTAAAATGCAAGGGTCAAGGTCATGATAAGGACCACTGCTCGGTTTTCGAAAATTACCTCGCAGGAGGAGGACTGATGTTGTTAAGGCCGGAAGCACAAGCAGGACCTAGCACGACGCCTACTTTGTGGTGCACGATTTTTCAAATAGCTGGAAAACATGCCACAGAAAACTACCACTTGTTATAGAAGTATACGCAAAATTCACAACAATTGTTCTACAACTTTTGTAGGTCGGTCAGACATGATGAGCACACTTGTAGAAGCTATGAGTTGATGATGGATAGAACTCCCACCTACAGAGTTTAGGCCGAAACGTGGCCCCTTGATCAAAATGCAGGAATGGTGCGAATAGGATTTTAGGGGCGCGGACAAGGCCGAGGTGGAGGAGGACCTGGAAGAGGTTGCGGACAGTTGATATGCTACAATTGCAGAGGGCCAGGACATTATGCCCACGATTATACAAATCCAATGCGCCTGTCATGTTTGTATTGAAACTTGTTTGATCATGAGGCTGAAGCTTGTCCTACACTGATAGCTAGGATACGCGACAAAGGAGCACTACCACCTCCCCAGACTCAGAGCCTGCAGATGATGAGGTCTAAGCAGCACAAGGAAGATCTGAATGTAAATATTGTGCTACGAAGTGGAATCGTGATGGGAGATGACAAAGGAAAGTAGCCAGAGGATAGTACTTGGGTTTCAAAGCTCTGGTGAAGGAAGCAGAGTTTGATTTGGAGTGTACTCGGGAAACCTTCATGGAAGCTAAGAAGAGTTTCGCTGATGCCTCCACTTCAAGAAGCAAAGATAGACCAGATCTAGAGATGGACCCATCCATGGTCACAACATTCTTGGAAACATGTATGAAGTTACTGCGTGACAGTAAATCTATAAAAGGGTTATAGGAACTCATTAACAGATGCGCTGGGACCGCGCCAGGAGAAATGCGCGTAGTCAGGAAGATCAGAAAACACAAGACAAGAACGGGAAGAGAAATGAGACTAATCACGCAGATTGGAGAATATGAGATGGATCAAGTTATCCTAGATTTAGGATCAGATGCGAATGTTCTGCCGAAGCAGACATGGGAGCGAATGGGGAGACCTACACTGCAGTGGTCTCCTATTCAACTGTGAATGGCGAACCAATAGAAAATAATACCCATGGGGTGATTGCAGGGCATAACCATGGACATTGAGGGAGCGAGCACGCTAGCAGACTTTGAAGTGATAGAGATTGTTGATGATAGAAATCCCTACCCCATGCTCTTAGGAATTGATTGGGCCACTAACATGAACAGGGTGATTAATCTGAAAAAGCGGAAAATGATTTTCGAAAAGAAGTCACTACGCGTAATTATACCCCTGGACCCTGCTGAAGGATCGTGCTATACGAATGATGATTTGGACTGCATCTATAAGATAACAACGTGAAACTAGGATTAGGTGAATCCCACTACGGATGGGCGGATTTCATGGGAGTGCGAAATCTCCTATACTTTGGATTTAGACGAGGAGACAGAGCAATGGAAAAATCAGTTACATGAGGTAACTACACTGAATTGTAATATGATGATGAGGTCGTTGTGCTGTGTATCAACAGAAGTAAGAGACCTGCCTACTTATGATGGCCTTAGTGAGGTAGATACCTTCTTGAATAAATTTGAAAGGGAGGTTCCAGAAAAGCAACGCTTGCAGGCCTTGGACTGGATACTGCGTGCTACGCTCGCAAGGTGGTGGGGTACGCATAAAGGGAGTTTTGAAGACTGGCGCGAACGTAGGAGAATGATGCACACGAGATTTGGGAAGCCTATGGTGCAATTGACAGACAAGTACAATGGATGGGTCAATCCGTGCACGCATCTAGCCAGGAGGGTGAAGGCATATGGAAAACAAACTACGCGGATGCACATGAACTCCACACCGAAAGGTATGATCAATAAACATGTGTTGGGGGGACAAATGTGCAAATGGCTCTTAATGTTGGGAATATATTATGTAGGAAGAACAATCACGTAGAAGATTATTCACGTGGAAGCATTCAACAAGGTATGCAATGCGCTGACCAAAGTATGTAGTGCATAGCGAAGCGATTGGGACCTGTGCGTACCAGCAGTATTATTGGCTTATAGGATGACATGCAAGAAACTGATGGGACATACACCTTTTTGGCTTGTTTATGGAGTAGAAGTTGTAATGCCTATGGAATACATCGTGCCTAGTCTGCGCATAGCGGTGATCATAGGTATGATGGCTGGCGGAGCCCTGGAGGAGAGGATCGCGCAGTTGAAGGAGCTCGAAGAAGAACGGTTTTTGGCTGGATTCCACCAACAAGTGCAAAAGCAGCGCGAAAAGGCTTGGCACGATCGACATATTAAGTTGTGCACCTTCAAGGTGAATGATTTGGTGTTGTTATATGATAGTAAGTTCGATAAATTCCTAGGGAAGCTTAGAATGCGTAGGCTAGGACCATATGTTATTAAGGAAATCATAGATGGTGACACGGTGCAGTTGGTAAAATTAAATGGTGAACTCTTCTTAGGAAAAGTAAATGGTAGTCGTTTGAAGCCATACATAGGTGGCCCAGCCATCTGACTCGCCGACAGAAGCACAATATTAGTGCTCTAGGCAGCTGAAAGGAGGCGCGGGACTATAAAATACTATGCCCAGGAGTTGCACAATGTCAGGACTGCACACAGTAGTGAAGTGTCACAGGGTCCATGACAACACGAGGGTAGCTGCGCTGCCACGCGGGTTAGCTGGAAAGTGACCGTTGCAGTCACTATTCACAATGTGATGCTTGGTTTGAGACCAAATGGAGCGAGCGACAGACATTTAAGGTGAACTTTATGGGCTAGATTCTTGAAAATCTACTGCCAAGTGAGCATTAATGGACCGAATGTAGGGGAACAGTCGAATTCAAATTCAAAAGGCGTTATAAATTAAAAAGGGTTGTCCAACAAACAACACTTGGAAATTTGAGAACTTAGTTGTTGCATGCCTAGACATTAATGAACCCAGACTTGTTTGATTTGTTAAAGGCAAATTTGTTGTTTGAGAACTTACTTGAACCATTGAGAGAATTGTGGAATAACACTATGGCCGTGCCTGAGGAAGCCATGGATACCGAAGCAATGACCGCTGAGGAGGCTGCACGGGCCATAATGGTAGGAGAAGCCCCAGAAAGTGTTAGGATAGTCACAGAAATCTCTAAATCGGCGCGCACGCCAAGACCCAAGAAAGACAAGCAGCTTATGGTACCGATGCGCATGTCCCCCAAGAATCCGTTAAGGACTAGGATTACCATGGAAGAAAAGGGGAAGGCGATCAATTTGGAAGCCAATGAGGAGGAAGACTTTGAAGAAATCCTGGTAGAGGAGGAGGAGGATGTAGAGATGGAGGTAGAAACCCAGGGTGTGGACCCTCTGACCAGGCTACCTGCATATGTTCCTCTGCGGAAGGGGAAAGCAAAGGTGCCCAAAGACCTAGATGAGAGAAAGAGCTCTCTATAGACTCTGCTTCTCCCTGATGACATCGTTTTTTGACGGAGTGCACTTGGGGCGAGTGCCTGTGCTAAAATTTGAAGACTGGGATCTCGTGGACCATGAGAAGTTCCCACATTTGGTAACCGCGTAGCTCATGCGCCAGAAGAAAGATGCGCCGATGGGAGTTATAGAGTTGGAGCCACGTAAGTGGTTGAGAGGTGTAGAAAAGGCAGGATTGTTAAACCTGCTTTGGGTGCTGCATTACCATCGCGCCCCAGTGACTATTTTCATCATTAGGCAGCTTCTCTTCCTAGTGCATGATGGGTGCTTGTGGTTGGAGGAGCCCATCTGCATCATAGACCACTTAATTCACAGAATTACTCAGCTCCCTTGCAAAGGGGAGGACCTAGCGAACATCTCGAAGGTTAAAAGTGATGATTTGGCCATCGCGAAAGCCATGAAGAAGAAGTTCAAGCTGGTGAAGAAGAAGAGAGGATACACTATTTCCAGCATCAACAATGCTGCGGTCAAAATCACGATGTAGATATTGGTCGAAAAGGTTATGCAGAAGTGCCGTGTGGATGAGGTGCCCACGCCGGTGGTTGCACTTGCCGTGCAATGCGCAGAAGGGGTCCAGTTTAACTGGGTGGACTACTTGTGTAGAGAGTTCTTTGAGAACTTTTGGGAGGCACAGGAGCAGGGGAAGAATTTTCATTATGCGTGGCTACTATTGTCCATTGTTCTGGTGGCATTGGAATTGCTCGAGGACAGCCAGTTCCTGGTGATTGTACAGGACATTTTTGAGGCAGCAAAGTACGCTTCACTGTGGGAAACTAGAGATACGAAGAGAATCCAGGATAGTAAGATATTATGGGTGTTCATGGAGATGAACATCAGAATGGGTATTAATCACAAGCAAAATGGGTATTAATCACAAGCTGTGGTTATCACCCACAGTCTATAACAGTCTGCAGAGATTTGTGGAGTTCAAGGAAGATTTCCACCATGTGTACATCAGGGCAAGGAAGGACCCCACGAAGGCTTGGCACGAGCTCCCTTATCTAGCGACGAATAATGTCATATTCGTCATCCTTGAGTCATGGCCGTCGGAGTGGTGCGCTCTGGCTAGCTCCATGGTGGAATCAGAGAAGTTTGCCACACAAAGGAAAAAGGATGAGGAAAAACTACGGATGGCGCAGTTGGCAGAGAAGCAAAGAAACGAAGCAGCAGCAGCCAAGGCCCAGGCGGTGCGGGGCACTACGAAGGCGGCAGAAGAGAAACAGAAGGCAAAAGAGGAGGAGCGCGGAGGCTAGAAGTCACCTTCACCCGAACAGGAAACAGATATAGAGAAAGGTGGCGTGGACCCATAGACAGTGTCCACACAACTGAAATGACAACGCCCAAGAGAGCAGGTAGGGCCACGGAAGAAGTCGAAGGCTTCGAAAACTTCTTTCAACCCGATCACCCTCACTGAGGGGGATCTGCACAACATTGGGGAGATGGTGAGGGACATCACCACAAAGACCCTCCAGCAGTTCGTGGAGGAACACCAGATGGTGTTGGGGGCCCTCCAAGCACAGATATAGGAGTTGCAGGTGCGCACTCCACAGGATGGTACTCTGTCAACCAGCCTCGAAGTAGGCACGTCCGTAGTTGAGGAAATGCTGCGTGCCAAAATGACCAATGCTATAGTGCTGCCAGAGGGAGCACTCGTTACAAAAAATGAGGCTAATAGGCCTATGGTCAATGGGCTGAAGGGGATTGGGATAAATATGGCTGCACTCCCTCTGAGATGCTCTACATTTCACAAGACGAAGTTAATGCAGAACTGCGATCTAGGTCATGAGTGAGCAACGAATCAACATTGAATAGTTGAGCCTGCAGCGTGACAGGGTAGTGGCATAGAACCGACAGATAGTACAAGTGGTCGACGAAGCCTGCCAGATGGTCCCGGAGCTGGACATCCAAGTAGAGGAACCAGAGGAGGCGCGCATTCGAAAACTTGCAGCAGGGGTGTGCGAGGAAAAGGAAGAGATGGCTAAGGTTCAGCTAGAAACGAACCTCTAGATAGCCGAACTGCAATTGAAGGCGCAACCCTCAAGTCCGCTAGAGGTCAAGGAACAGCATGCCAACATGATTACAATGGCAATAACGGAGCTCAACAGTGCAGAGAAAGACTGCACAAAGTTGTTCGAGGAGTCGTTCAAGGTTCTCACCACTCTACAGGAGGACCCGAACATACAACACCTACAAACAGAGGCGCACGAGTTATAGCAGAAATATGATGAAGTAAAAGGGACCACGTAGATGGTTTCCCTTACACTGAGGCTCGTGCGGATGCGGCAGGAAAAAGTGTTCAAGGAGCAAGTGGATGTTGCTCGACATAAGGAAATAGTTTTGAAGGCGCGCTTACAACCATGGATCGATGAGGCGTATGTCATTACTGCCTCTATTGAAGAAAAGTTGCAAGGAACATAGTAGTTCAGCCAGACCGATCTCCAAACAATGCATCCAGGAAGTACAGTAGGCAACCGCTAAGTGCGATGCCGATCTTGTAGCAATCCAAGTAGAGTTGGGAGGTCTTCGCACAAAGATTTCCACACCGACAAAGTGACTCGAGGGCGAGTCACGATGTTTGTGTTGGGGGCTTGTTGGGCGCGGGATCCCCCAAGGGAAGTTTTGGGGCTTAGAGCCTAGATTTTGGTCAAAAGTTGTAACCCCGATGTAAAGACTCCACATTTTGTGGGCGTGGAGCACGTAGTTTGTAAAAGAGTCATAGGGTTGTCTTCCCTCAATTTTGCAATGTAATGTCGGCTGTAGAGATCTACCCATGGTCCACAGAGCATGGGATTGTATAAATAGAGCGAGCCTCTAAGTAGCTAAGGGAGATAATGGAATCTTAAGATGGAATAGAAGCGTAGCGGAAGATCAGAAGTGTAAAGTCTAGTCTTGGGTCGTAGAGTAGTAGAAGGCTCTGCAGCTAAGTGCGTAGAGGCCTAGTAGTCCGAAACTGAGTGCGCGGACCCCTGCAGCTGAGTGCGTAGGGTGAGTCTAGTCTATAATAGTTGGATCGTTAATAAAGAGAAGTTTCATATCCATTCTGCGCAATTATTTCCTGTTTTATGCATTTGTTACATTGAATATACATTGCCTTTTTATGCTTATATGATGTGAAAATATGTATGAATGTGTTGAATAAGTGAATGCAAGATAGAATATATGTTTACGCGAAGTTAACTAAGATCTTTAAGAAGATAAGTAAGATACACTGTGTAATTTGGGGACAGAGCGTAGGACGCTGCCATAGCAGCGCGAAAGCATCTCAACCTCTAGTTAGGGCTACGCGAAAGGTGATTATAATAGATCACGGAGGTATTGAAGGTCAGGATAGTGCACGAAGTGACCTGTGCGAAGGTAGGCACAGTTGGACTAAATCAACACCTCAGACATCTCAAGGGTGCGAAAACCTGGTTCCAACATCCCCCCATACTGCTTCGGGTGAGAGTTCAGTCCACGCTCCGCGGGCTTATGCCGAAAGGGCCAATAGTGTAGGGATTTGTTTGACTAATTAACTCTGAACCTGGGTCAAGTCCCCTCAAGCCAACACCAATTGAACTTCCCCTTGGGACATATATATACACACACACACATGGGTCACGACACAGAGGATTTGAACATGGGTCTTTTGAGTTTCAACAATTTCACATTTCTCGATTTAACCAATTGAGCTACCCCTGAGACACGCACACAAACACACACAATTTTTGAATATTTATTATTATTATTATAAAAGATTTTATTTTTTACTTTTAATTACTTTATCTCTATAAAGTTGACATAAAATTGTATTATTTAACATAGACATTAAAATATTATTATTATTTTTTTATCCTAGAGGAACCCAACAACCCACATGACACGTAACTATCGATAAACCTCTAGGGGTCTAAGATATGTCCTCCTCCCTATAGCTCGGGTCACAAAATTGAGGATTTGAACCTGGGTCTTTCGAGTCTCAACAATTTCACATTTCTCAGTTTAAAATATTTTATTTATAATTCCAAGAGTGAATGTGAAATATTTTTACCGCCTCTCTTTTATACTAGATTGTAATATTAACAACCAACCAAGTGAGCGTGATGAGAATGGGATTATTGATGTTTTATAATGTTTATAATTCAAATTAACCAAATAGTAAATACATATAATATTTTCCTTTTATCCTAGCATACATTGTTTTTTGTAAAGCCTCCTCCCACATTTATTGTAACATGCCTCGTGAAAATTTCATGTAATAAAAGATTAAAAAAATAACCACGGATGAATGGGACACTTATTCCAAGCTGAATGTTGGGAAAGACATCCTAGGGGGTGTTCATTTGGTTGTTTATGGCTAAGGAAATTGGCAAAGGAAATGGCTAAAGCTTTGGAAAGGAAAAATGGCATTTTTGGTACAATTATTTATGAAAATAATGGAAATTAGGAGAAAAAGGAGGTGAAAGGTCGCAGGTTGCATGTGAGGAGGAAAATGAAGGAAAATAATGGAAAATGAAGAAAATAGAGGCCTCATTCATAAAAAGGCTTCTGAGGATCAGTTTGTAACCTTTTTGTTAGTTTAGATTTGAAACTCTTTCATTATTCTCTCTCTCTCATACTCTTGGATACTTAGAGTTTTCTTGGAGAACTTTGGCATTGTAGCAAGAAAGGCAAAGAAGGCAAGAGGAAGCAAAGATCAAGCAGGGAAAGGCAGGATCAAGCATCTACAACGGGCTTCATTGCAGGCATTGACTTGCATGTGTATTTTCCTTGCTATATTTCACATGCATGGGATTGCTTGTGTTTCTTTTCTACCATGGCATGGGTTTTGCCAGGCGTGACAATATTTTCAGCCTAACCTTTCCATTTCCTAATAGCTTTGATGAGATGGGGTCTATCATTCGGTTGATGTGGGATGACCAGATTGGATTCGAAGTTTAGTGGGGTGGATCTTCGAATTGACAAACACATGGTGTAGTGGTCCATGAACTCGACTGAGGATGCACAAAGCCAGTGGCCTAGTAACCCCTGAACCGGACTGTGGGTTGCAGTAAAGCCAGATTGTGTGCCTTGCTGGGACTAGGAATCCTTGCCAGTAAATGATGGGATATATGGTAAAGTGAAGAGGTGGATTTTCTCTCTATTGTACCTAGTGATTCTGAGATGGAATGCACAATAAATCCTAGAGAGTATGTCTTGGTGTAGGGCCTAGTGATCCCTGGATCAGATTGCAGATACTCACTAAATCCTAAGAGACTAGGAAGAACTCAAATTCCTCACGTGTAGGTGGAGAACTCCCGCATAATCCACATCGATTGGTGTTTTTGATGTGTTCTACAAGTCCAACATTCATGATTGTAATATGGCACGGGGATGATTGGCTGAAGAGATACTTGGCTAAGCCAATCTATGGTCGGGTGGAATGTGGTAGGCCCATCTTCGATTGGTTCATTGCAATTATTAATGAGAAATTCATGCCATTGATTTTCACGTGTAAATTTACCGGTGTATATATGGATTTTGATGGTTGATATGTTTATTGTATTTCTATTCCTATTATGTTGGTTATATGCACATTTTATGACAACAGTTGGGTTTGGATCTTAGCATGTTTTTACTTATATTTGAATGGATAGTGTATCTATGACGTAATACTTGATAAGGCAAAAAATGACATGAGGAAACCATGGTTCATGGCAATTCCTAGATAAGTATGAGATCCCTACTCTTAATTTTGTTATTTACACCTGTAGGTTAGATGTTAATTATATCTTTAATGAAATGTTTGTCATGGCTAGTAGGGGTCTAGTTAAGGTCTTGATAAACTATTTACTTTTGCATCATTGTTTCCCTGTACTTTACTTGATTATGAGATTTCATTCCATTCTGGGTAGTGGCCTGGGCTCTGGGCTTGAAAAAGTGGCTCAAATCCTGGGGTCGCTAGAACAGAACTGACAAATTTAGTCCACAATCACTGGAAGGCAAGCCTATGAGAGTGACTTTAGGTATCTGGTCGCTCCCTTTCCCATAGCATGAGAGCAATTATGGCCTAAGAGACCCACAAAAAAAAGGGGACCCAGGGACAAGTTGTCTAAGTGGTTGACTTGTCTTTTGACGGTTATGTTGATGATGTTGGATGACTTTGTGTGATGTTTCATCGATTCCACTTACTTAAGGTCACCTAGGAGGTTGAATATGATCATAGTAGCCTCTCATCTCATGGTTACCCTGGTTGGCATGGTTACTTGGGTGGATGTGGTATGAGGGTGTTATAGAGTGGTATAAGAGCATGGTTCAACTCTCAAACTGGATGGGTTGAATGTGTTGGTAATGCATGTATGTGAGTTGAATGTGCATCTCTTACACTTATATACTTGTTGCAATTTCTTAATGTTGGTTTAGGGTTGTAGTATGGCTATCATGGAGAATTTGATGTTTATTTTTTGAAGAGTGTTTGGCATGAGTATGTGACTGACTGTATATGGTTATTTGTCGCTTACATGTTGATTTTATGTCACCAACTTACATCTTTGTATCTTAGGTTAAATTTTTGAATAGTTTGATTACATTTATCAGTCTTGTAGGCTGATTGGAAGAAATGATCGATTATGTTCGACTACATGTGTTTATGCGTATTTGTAGCTGGCTAGGCATTGATTATGCATATTGTCAGTTGCATGCAACAATGTGTATAATGGAGTAATGGTTGTGTTCATGTATGAGGTCATGGAATGCATGGTTGATATGGCCTTGCATTGATGACTAGATCCTAGTTAGAATGATGTTTATGTGTTGATACATTTACTTGTGAATGTCTATATGTTGTTATGATTATGCTATAGATGTATCATGATGATTTGGTGATCTTGCAGACAAGGTATCCTCCCCGAGATATACTAAGGTACATTGGTTTATTGTGATTTTCTTATCTGACATATTATGCATTACAGGAAGAGAAAGATCAAATGGCTAGCAAGGTGGTAGATTAAGTAGAATCTCCCTATGCATCGTATGAGAAGCGTGGTGTGGGGCATACTTCTGATTTGGCTGATACATTGAGGAGCTTGAAGGAAGAGATAAGGAGTTGTAAGGCAGATAATGATCGGATCATATAGGCACAAGAGAAGAAAGCAGAGGTCAATGCTATACTTCTTCAGATTTTGTCAGAACTGTAGCGATAAGGGCTGCTCTAGATTAGCCATGCACATGAGGATGGGACTAATGGAGCATATGGGAATAGATCTCCTAGTAGACACAAATTAGATAGATCTGACACAGTGAGAAATGGAAGGTTGTTGGACACTCCAGAAAGGAGGGGCGATGAGTATAGGTATTATTCTAGTTCTGGTTCTGACAGACATCATGATAGTCATCGCTATCATCCTTACAGGTGGAATGATAGGGGATACTTACTATATGAATTCAAGAAAGAAAAACCATTTAATTTTGATGGAGATGTGAAGAAGTTGGAAGATACAGAGGCTTGGATAGTTGGGATGAAAAAATTCGTTGAGTTGCATGAGTACACAGAACACATGAAGGCTAGAATAGCCATCTTCAGCTTGAAAGGTAAAGCAGACATTTGGTGGGAAGATGCGAAGTGCATAAAATACATCACGACGGATGATTTGAGTTGGAATGAGTTCAAGAGGATTTTCAAGAAGAATTACTTGTGAGAAAGCTACTATGGCAGTAAGCTAAAGAATTATATGAGTTAAATATGGGATCAATGACAGAAAAAGAATACACGACCAAGTTTCTGGAGCTATTGAGGTATGTACCATATATTACTAATGAGAAGGCTAAATCTCAGAGATTTTTTAGTGGTTTTCCATTAGTATTTAGAAATTGGATTGAGTATGATGAGCCTCAATCACTTGAGGAAGTTATTGGGAAACTGAAACATTGCTATGAGCAATCAAAGCGTAAGAATGAATCTCAACATGGATGGAAGGGAAAAGACAAAGGTAGAGGTAAATGGAAGCCTAAGAGGATAAGGCCTCAACATGCAGATGGGAAAGAAAATGTGGCTCTACAAAAGAGATTTAATGCAGCTAGACAGGGACATGGGTCACAACAGTATCAACAACAGCATAGAGGGGAGGGCATTGGTCGATCAGAGTGGTGGACATGTGGTGAGGAGCACCTTAGGAGATATTTTCTGCAGCCTTAGGGTTAAAGGCCTAAGAGATATAGTGCACAAGAGGTGTATACTGTTTGGTTTGTTGGTCGGAATATTCCACGTATCTATGCAGAAGTGGACAATGGGAAAGACGAACACTAGGCATCTATCATTGAGATGGACGGTAAGCTCCATGATCAAGTTATTTCTATTTTGATTAACTCTGGATCTAATTATAGATACGTTAGTCCTCAATTGGTGGATAAGTGTGGTTTGAATAAGGAATTGCATGCAGATTCTTGGTTAGTGCATTTGGCTACAACTACAAAGAAGCGAGTTCATCATTGGGTAAGAGCTTGCGTATTTGATTTAAATGGTATGCCTACAACAACACATTTGAATGTGCAGGGGCTTGACTGTTAAGGAGAGGACCGGAGGGACGAAGTCACTCACTATTCCGATGGTGAGGGTGCGTAAGAACAATTGGTTGTATCTACATAGAACCAAGGTTTCCATCTATGACAAATCCATTGAGTGTGTTGATGACAATGGAGAACCAAGAGTCTTGCAAAGTAAGAAGAAGGCCACATCAGTTAGGATGGTGACATCTATGCAAGCAAAGCGTAGCCACAGGAAAGGGTGAAATCTATTTTCAGTAGATATTTGTAGTGATAATGGTAAGGAGGTTGAGGATGTAGATGTGTTGATAAAATATCCAGTGTTGCAACAGTTTCAGAATGTATTTCCTGAGGAAATTACTGAGTTTCCATCTCACAGGGAGGTAGACTTTTTGGTTGAGTTAGTGTCAGGGGAAGCTCTAACATTGAAAGCACATTACAAGATGAGCACACCTGAGTTGGATGAGTTAAAATTGCAGTTGAAGGGAATGTTGGACAAGGGATACATTAGACCAAGTGTATCAGCTTGGGGTGCATCGGTATTGTTTGTGAGGAAGAAATACGGTACCCTAAGATTATGCATTGATTATAGGAAGTTGAAAAAAATGACTATCAAGAACATGTATCCTTTGCCGAGGATTGATGAATTGTTCGATCAACTGAAGGGAGAAGAAGTGTTCTCGAAGATTAATTTGAGATCTGGATACCATCAGGTACACATCAAAGAGGAGGACATTTACAAGACTAATACGTTCAGGAATAAGTATGGGCATTACAAGTTTGATGTTGTTCCATTCAGATTAACTAATGCTCTAACTACATTCATGTGTGTTAACGAATAGTGTGTTGCATCCATATTTGGATAAGTTTGTTATTGTGTTCATTGATGATATACATGGTATATTCTAAAAATGAGAAAGAGAACATCAATCACTTAGCAACAGTATTGAGGTTGTTGAGAGAGCATCAGTTGTATGCTAAACTCAATAAGTGTAGTTTCTTTCAGACTGAGGTACACTACTTGGGCATGTGGTCTCCAAGGAGGGCATTGAAGTAGATCCAGAGAAGATAAGGGCCATCATGGAGTTGGTAGCTCCTATGAATCTGGATGAGGTGAGATATTTCATGGCTTTGGAAGGCTATTATAGGAGGTTCATCATGAAATTATCACATATTTCTTATCCCATTACATCATTGCAAAGGAAAGGTAAGAAGATCGAATGGACAAAGGAGTGTGAAGCTAGCTTTGAGTAGATTAAGCAGTTTTTGACACATGCACCAGTACTACAGATTGCAGATCCACAAAAAGAGCTTATGGTATGCATAGATGCATGTAAGATAGGGCTTGGTGGAGTCCTTGTGCAGGATGGACAGGTGGTCTGTTACAAGTCCTGGAAACTAAACGAGCATGAGAAAAACTACCCAACACATGGTCTTGAGTTAGCAACGATTATACATGCACTGAAGATGTGGAGGCACTATCTTTTGGGCAAGCAGTTTCTGGTAAAGAGTGATCACATTGGGTTGAGATATTTGTTCAACCAATTGAATCTAAATGCCAGGCAGGCTAGATGGTTTTCCACGATCAATGAGTTTTATTTTGAGATCAAGTACATCAAAGGTAAAGAGAACAGGGTGGCAGATGCTCTCAGTAGACTGGTACATGTACATCACTTGGAAGCTATGAGTTCCTATGGGATGAACTTACATGATAGGATCTTGTAGGCATGATAGTAGGATGTTAGGTATATGGAGATTGTGCATAGGTTGTAGCAGGGTGATAGTAGAGGTACAGGTACAAGTCATGGTATAGGTACATGCCATGGTACAGGCACATGTATAGGTGGAAATATAGGTATATGTACGAGTGCAGGTGCATAGAGCATGGACTATCATCTTACAACAGATGGATTGGTTAGGTTCTGAGAGAGGATGTATGTACAAGATAGTAGTGAGGTCAAGAAGGTGACCTTGAGGGAGTTTCATGCAAAACCATATTCAGGTCACCCAGGTTATCAAAAGACATTGACTACGGTGAAGAGCTATTACTATTGGCCAAATCTGAAGAGGGATGTAGTAGAATTTGTGGCGAGATGCTTTGATTGTGAGTGAGTGAAGGAAGATTGTAAACATCCAGGTGGTCTGCTACAGCCGATTGCGATTCCAGAATTGAAATGGGAGATCATTTCCATGGATATGATTACAGGGTTGCCGAAGAAAGTGAAGCAATATGATTCCATCATGGTCATTGTGGAGAGGTTAAAAAAGGATATACACTTCATTCAGGTGAAGTCTACAAACTCAGCTAGCGATGTGGCACATGTGTTCATCCTAGAAGTGGTTAGACTATATGGTGTTATGCAGAAGATTGTGTCACACAGGGATGTGAAGTTTACTTCTAAGTTTTGGAAGGAGTTATTTGTAGGTTTGGGCATAGAGTTGGCCTTCAACACAGCTTATCATCCGCAGATATATGGACAGATAGAGAGGGTCAACACGATATTGGAGGATATGTTGAGGATGTATGTGATGCATTAGCAAAGGAAGTGGGAAGAGTATCTCCCCTTGGTAGAGTTTGCATACAACAATGATTATCAGGAGTATTTAAGGATGATTCCTTTTGAGGAATATTTGTATGGGCACAGTTGTAACACTCCCATCAGTCGGGGTGATCCGATTAGTAGAGTATTGATTGGACCAAATATGTTGGTAGACATGGAACAAGAGATGAAGGTGATTAAGAAAAATCTCAAGGCAGCATAGGATAGGTAGAATATTTATGCAGATAGGAATAGGTTGTTCAAGGATTTCCAGGTTGGGGAACATGTGTACTTGTACATCAAGTCAAAGAAGAGCTCCTTGCAGATTGGATTGTGTGCCAAGCTGGCACCACAGTTTTGTGGACCCTTTTGTATCATTGAGAGGACTGGGCCAGTAGCTTATCGACTTGCACTACCTCTGAAGTGAAAGTCCATGATGTTTTCCATGTATCTAAATTTCTTAAGAAGTATGTTAAGGATGTTGATCATGTGATTGACTGGTCTATATTCTAGTTGGAACCAGATGGAGAATTCTAGCCGTAGCCTCAATTTATATTACAGAAAAAGGTTCCGATGTTCCGGAATTGAGAAATCGAGCAAGTTAAAGTGGAATGGAAGAACTTTGGGCCCAATTAAGCTACATGAAAGATGGAAGATTAGATGCAGACCATGTATCCTTCCTTGTTTGCTGGTTGAGGCCAAGAAACTTGATATGGTGGTTTGGTATTTTGTTATTGTGGTTTGGTATTTTCTTATGGTGGTTTGGTATTTTATTATGATGATATGGTATTTTCTTATGTTGGTTTGATATATGATATATGATGTTTTTATATATGCTTAGATATGATGACTAATATATGTTTGAAGTATGTTTTGGTATATGATTTGGCATATGTTTTGATATCTATATTTATGGTGACGTTTCTATATGTACCCATGTGTATGGATGTAAATACCATAACGAGTTGTGTTATAAAGCTCCAATATGTAGTATGGGTGTCATGGCATTATGGTTATGTTATCATGTTATCATGCTATCATGTGGTTATGTTATCATGATGTTATGACGTCATGTGGATTAGCACTCATCAAGATGATCAATGTAAATATCATAATGAGCTGCGATATAAAGCTCTATTATGCGGTATGTTGTCATGTTGTCATGATGTTCTTCTCTTGAGCCAATGTTTCATTGTGAATACTACATCGAGGTGTGTTATAAAGCTCCATAAGAAATATTCCTTCTTTAAGTAGGTTATTGAGGTATATGAGTGATTGAACACCAAGGACGGTGTCCCCCAAGGGGGAGGGTTCTGTAACAACACTGGTGAAAATTTCATGTAATAAAAGTTAAAAACAATAACCACGGATGAATGGGACACTTATTCCAAGCTGAATGTTGGGCAAGGCATCCTAGGGGGTCTTCATTTGGATGTTTATGGCTAAAGAAATTGGCAAAGGAAATGGCTAACGCTTTGGAAAGGAAAAATGGAATTTTTGGCACAATTATTTATGACAATAATGGAAATTAGGAGAAAAAGGAGGTGAAAGGTCATAAGTTGCAAGTGAGGAGGAAAATAAAGAAAAATAATAGAAAATGAACAAAATAGAGGCATCATCATATAAGGCTTTTGAGGATCAGTTGGTAACCTTGTGTCATTTTAGCTTTGGAGCTCTTTCATTATTCTCTCTCTCTCATACTCTTGGATACTTAGAGTTTTCTTGGAGAACTTTGGCATTGGAGCAAGAAAGGGAAAGAAAGTAAGAGGAAGCAAAGATCAAGCAGGGAAAGGTAGGATCAAGCATGTACAACAAGATTCATTGCAAGTATTGACTTGCATGTGTACTTTCCTTTCTATATTTGGCATGCATGGGATTGCATGTGTTTCATTTTTACCATGGCATGGGTTTTTCCAAGTGTGACAATATTTTCATCCTAGCCTTGCCATTTCTTGATAGCTTTGATGAGATGGGTTCTCTCATTCGGTTTATGTGGGATGACTAGATTGGATTCAAAGTTGAGTGGGTTGGATCTCTGAATTGAGAAACACATGCTGTAGTGGTCCCTGAACCGGAATGAGGATGCATGAAACCACTGGCCTAGTAACCCTTGAACCAAAATGTGGGTTACGGTAAATCTTGATTGTGTGCCTCGGTGGGCTTAGGAATCCTTTCCAATGAATGGTGATATATAAGGTAAAGTGAAGAGGTGGATTTTCTCTCTATTGGGCCTAGTGATTCCATGGTGGAATGCATGGTAAAGCATGGAGAGTATGTCTCGGTGTAGGACCTAGTGATCCCTAGATCGGACTATGGATACATAGTAAAGCCTAAGAGACTAGGAGGCACTCAAATTCCTCATCGTGTAGGCAGAGAACTCCGATGGCATCCACATTGATTGGTGTTCTTGATGTGTTCTATGAGTCCCACATTCATGCTTGGAATATGGCATGGGAGTGATTGGGTGAAGAGAGACTTGGCTCAGACAATCTATGGTCAGGTGGAATGTGGTAGTCCCATCTTTGGTTGGTTCATTGCTTGATTAATGAGAAATTCATTCCATTGATTCTCACGTGTAAATTTATTGGTGTATATATGGATTTTGATGGGTGATATGTTTATTTTATTTCTATTCCTATTAAGCTGGTTATATGCACATTTTATGACAGCAGCTGGGTTTGGCTCTTAGCATGATTTTACTTATATTTTAATGGATAATGTATCTATGACCTACTACATGAAAAGGTAGAAAGTGATATGAGAAAAGAATGTTTCATGGCGATTCCAAAATAAGTATGAGATCCCTACACTTAATTCTACTATTTACACATGTTTGTTACATGTTAATGAGATGTTTGACAAAATTTGTGTCATGGTTGGTCTGGTTAAGGTCTTGATCAACTATTTACTTTTTCATCATTGTTTCCCTGTACTAATTTTAATTGATTTTGAGTTTTCATTCCATTCTCGGTAGTAGCTTGGGCTCTGGGCCTAAAAATGTGGCTTAAATATTAGTGTTACTAGCATAGAACTTGGAACTTTGGTCCCCAGTTGCTAGTAGGCAAGCCTATGAGAGTGAATTTAGGTCTCTCGTCACTCCCTTACCTATAGCATGAGAGCGACTATGGCCTAACAAACCTACAACAATAGTGGGACCCAGGGACAGGTTGTTTGAGTGATTGACTTGTCTCTTAAGGGTTCTTTTTGTTGATGTTGGATGACTATGTGTGATGTTATGTCGATTCCACTTCTTCAAGGTCACCTAGGAGGTTAAATCTGATCATAGTAGACTCTCATATCATGTTTACCTTGGTTAGCATGGTTACTTAGGTGGATGTGGGAGGAGGGTGTTACAGAGCGGTATCAGAGCATGGTTGACCTCTCAGACTAGATGGGTTGAATGTGTTGGCAATGCATGTATGTGAGTTTCATGCATGTATCATACAATTATATACTTGTTGCAATTCCTTGATGTTGGATTAGGGTTGTAGTATGGTTATAATGGTGAATTTGATGTTGATTTCATGAAGAGTATTAGACATGAGTATGTGACTAACTGTGTTGGCTTATGGGGTCCTGACCCAGGTTTAGATTTAGTTGTGCCAACCAACAAAACCCTAAACTACTGACCCTTTCGACAACATCCCATGTAGAGCAGGATGCAGTATCACCCGAAGCAATATGGGGGTATGCAAGAACCAAGTTTTTGCATCCAGAGACTAGTGTGATGTCCTCCAACACCTTGTATCTACATCCGCACAGATCGATAAACTTCTAGGGCCTATCACTGCAACTCAGTTAAAGTGGCCTTCAGACCTTCATGAAAGTCCACATCGGTCCTTGCGGACCCTTAACAGTCGACTTACCTACTTACACACATCAAAAAGTAACCCTAGATTGGAGTTAGCGTAGATCTACTTTATCTGCTAGAAAACATAAGAGAAGTGATCGAAAACCTCATGGAAGTGGCTAAGCATTCATTTCATACATTATTAAGACATATTAAATAAATTTTCATAGCATTCAATCATTATTTCATAAAACATGTCATTCATCGACAACATATAACATAAACAGATACAAATGGAAATACTCAGTAATTTCTTTGGAAAATTGTCTTTATTGATCTCCAATTCACTGATTACAGACTCAAACTACCCTACGCACGCATCTGTAGGGGTCCATGCACTCAGCCGTGGACTCTACTCGGGCATCCGTGCACTCAGCTGTGGAGCCTTCCCTTCTTTACCTAAGAGCAGGAAGCAGAGCCTTCCTGCCTTAGCTCCTACCTAAAACTCCTTAATGAACCCAATTCTCCTACTTTGCTACTTCTTAGACTCACTATGACTCAACTATTTATTTATACAATACCATGGTTCATGGACCATGGGAGAATTCAAAATCCGACCAAAAAAAAGGGGCTAAGGCCCCTTTGACTCTATCTAATTGTGTGCTATGTATCCACATTTTGCAGAGACTTTACATATTTTACAAAATGTTTTACAAAAAAATGACTAATTGATTCTATTATGCCCCTGGCGACCCCATCCCAATAGGCCCCTAACACAAAGATCATGACTCACCCTCGAGTCACTCAGATGGTTGTTCTACTTTCTAGCGGAGTTTGTTGAATGGCTTGGTCAATGCCTGAAGCTCTACGGTACTCTGCTCGACTGCTTGTTGTACTTCCTGGACTAGTTTGTTGGTGGTTGGCCCCTCTACTGCCAACTGTGTATTCCTCTGTGTCTGCTACATAGCCTTTAGCTTCTCATGAAGGTTCTGTGAAAACTTGCAGGCTTCCTCTATCCAAGGCTCAAGCCGTGCACTGAACACAAACTTCTTCTTCTGTAATTCTTGTCTATGCAACAATTTTTCTTTTCCTTCCTGTAAGCACATGAAGCGCTGGACTGGTGTCAACGTCTACGTTGTCATATTGAGCTCATTGTACTGCTGCTATGCTTCCATGAGTTCTGTGTTCAACTTTTGCAGCGTAGGATCCTCCTGCACAGTATCCCAGAGGCCCAGTGCCTGAGTGAGGAGATGATCACATCCTTGAACGATAACCTCTAGCCGAGCCATGGATTCTTTTATCATTGATCCTCTTTGTTCCCGAACCTTTGGCGGTGTAGTCGGTTGTAACTTCAACTGCAGCTTAGCTATCTACATCTGTAGGTCGAAAGTCACCTTGCCAACCTTCTCCTTTGAATCACACACTACAACAGCCAATTTCCTTACCTTGGCTAAAGCCTCTGCATCATTAGGTATACCAAACTCAGATACGGATTTGCAGGCCTGCTCAATCACTGTGAGCAGGTTCTGATGTTGTGTCCGCAACTCCTTTTGCTCCTCCAGGGCCTGAGTCTTTTCTGCGAAAAGCTGCTGGTTGTTGACTTTGTACTCACATAAGTGATTGCATGCTGATATCTGATATTTAGCTCATCAGTGACCCCATAATGTAGCGCATGAAGTGACTTGAGTAGTAGTGTGGCAAGTTTCAACCCCATATCTTTTACTGCGCGAAGCACCACGCGATCCTCATTTGAATCCATGCAGACTGACCCCTCTAGCAGAGAAGAGAATCTGAGATCCAAAGGCCAATCAATCTCTGCCACAGTGCTATGGCCCTACATCAGGCTTGCTTGTATGCCACTCGCCTTCCTGACATCCTGCTGAATCCTATTTGCGTGGATCTGCAGCTTGCGCAGATCCTTTTGGACGCTCCCCAGCGTCTGCATGTATTGATGCTCGAATTGTTGTAGCACCTTTGTCATTTTGTCCCGAATCTTTTTGTTTATCTCATCGAGATCGCCCTCTATCAGCACCATGGGATCAACATGTGTCTTTTGATTAAACTTCTATTTCTTGTGCTTCCCACCTTTCTTCTCATGCACGCGCTTCTTCCGGATGAAAGGAGTGGTCTTCTCCTCATCACCACCTCCTCCTTGCTATGATAGCTCTTTCTCATGAGTGTGGTGGGAGGTAGACTTCTCGCTTTCCTCTGCATCCTTCTATTCTCGCTTAGCCTGCGCTTTGGCAATGCGCTCCTCCTCCATACGGGGCTTCTCTACAGCTTCTGTAGCAACCTCCTTCTTCTTTTGCTCAAGCAATGTGCGTGTAACTTTCTGAGTAGTGTCCTTTCGCTTCTCCGCAGCAGAGCTTTCTGTGCCTATGCTTGTTCCTGCATCTAACTCCGTAGGCATGCACCATTCCTATGACCAAAGCCCCACAACTTCCTGGATATATGTATCCATCACCATATAAGGCAACAGGTGTCATTTCTTCTCAAGGTATTTTCTCTCTTTGATCGATACCCTATGGAAATTATCTTTGAATACTGTATACGCCGATAGCTACGCATACAAGGTGGGAGACAATGTTGGCCACTGGTTAACCACCATGTGCATGTCCATATCCAAAAAACCCAAAATATCTCTGTCTCCTTAACTCGCTCTGGATCTTTTGAGGCCAATAATGAAGCAAATCGTGCTGCCTTAGGCAATTCTTCTTTGTGCGGAGGAAACTGGCTATCCTCCAGTAACCTCCAAGCAACCGAAACAATCGACAATAACAACCAGACATAGTGAAATGGCTTGCTCTCCTCATGGCCTCTTGGCAGTTTGTGAGGAACTCCTCGCATAGATACTTGGCCTAGTTGTATTGTACCCCCTTTGTGCACTAATATGCGAGCGATATGACCAGCACCAAAACTTCATTCACACGACATTTTCTCATTACTTTTCCTGTTAGAATCTGGGTAGCCAATTGTACTAGCAGGTCTGATATGGACATGATAGAGTACCCTTGCAACTTTTTTATCAGACCAAACTCCTTCATATTATCTACTAACTCTTTCTCTATGGTTTTTCTCCAAACTCCTTGGCAGGGTTCACCCCTTTGTAAGGTAGCTTTGTGATCATATGGATCAACATGTCAGTGATGGGGATAACCTCTCCTAGCCATTGGCAACCATCATGCACTAGCTTGAAGAGCTGGCACACATAGACTATATATTTAATGGGGGAGCGATGATAATGTGGCACTAACAGTAGATTGAGCAACCTGGACTACTCAACACCAGAGACCCACTTCATGGGCTCCAAAATTGTAACCCCCGTTTTGTCAAAGTATATTTTCTACATATATTTGTGATTCGCCAAGTATGGAAACTTTGTATGGTCCATGAGGTCCCAATATTCCATTTTGAGCAATGGAATGTGCACCAGCCTAGGACCCTCGAACACAACTTTCTCAGGTAGCAAAGGTGTCGAAACTGAAAATTTCCCTATATCGGGATCCTTCGTGACTTTATTTTTTCCCTTCCATGGAGGGATATACTCAGACAACCACATCATAGGCTCCACTCCTTCAGCATCAACATCCTCAATACACTGGAATTATTCCTCTTCTATGTCCACTAATTTTTCTAGATGCATATCCTTTTTCTTCTTTGCCTGTGTCTTGGTATGCTTCCTCGATGACACGTGGACTAGCACCAGCTACTTTTGCTTTTCCTTTGTGGCTGGTTTATTTTCTTTCATAGCAGGCTTCTTTTCTTTAGCCCGAGTTTGTTTCAGCCTAGGCAACCTCGGTGCCATGGGCATAATAGGTGTAGCCTCTATACTAGACACTTCCGGTCCTCGCGCGTCCGACACAACTTTTTCTGAACTAAGGGCTTCAGCGGGGTTAATGGTAGTCATTATTTCTATAAAGAACTCTCGGGCTGTGGGAGAACAGTTCTCGAGTGATAGAAATTCTTCCCAGAATGCTCAGCTCATATGCGACAGACAAAAAAATGCACCAACAAGTCTTAGAGTGCAAAGTGTTCTCTGTTGGACTGGTATGCACAATTTATAGGGGGATTTGAATTCAAATTCGACTGTTCCCCCCAAATTCGGATGATAAATGTTGTTTTGGCAGCATATCTTCAAATATTTTCGCCTTAATTGCCACCTCCCCACTCCTCTTAACCGTTTTCTAGCCATCTCATCATGAATAGTAACTCCAATGGTCATTTTCTTGCTGGTTTGCGTGGTACCTTTCACTCTCACGCAGTGCCATCTGGTGCATCCTCCTCAATCTCCATGCAACCTAGTCACTACCTTGTTCTCCAAACTGGGCAGTGTAGTTTATAGTCTTGCACTCCCTTGCAACTGCCTGGAGCACTAAGACTGTCCTACTACCATATAATCATTGCATAGGATCCCCTGTATACAACTTCAACCTGCTCCCATTCACTCTTCCCAGGAAGGGTTCCTATTTAGCTTCGCGAGCTAAATTGTGCCACCATTTGTAATTTCCTTGACAATATATGGCCCTAACCAATGCATCTAGAATTTATCGAGAAATTTAGTGAACTTACTATCATATAACAATACAAGATCATTTACCTTAAATGTGTGAAGCTTGATATGGCGATCATGTCATGCTTTTTCATGTTCCTTTTGTACTTGTTGATGGAATCCTGCCAAAAATTGATCGTCTTCAAGCTCCATGAGCTATGCGAGCTAGTCTTCCAGGGCCTCGTGATCCACCATATATGTTAAATCTTCTATGCGTAGACTAGGCACAATGTATTCAATTGGCATTATGGGTTTGACCCCATATACTAATCTAAACGACATTTGCCATATCAGCTTCTTACAAGTAGTCCTATAAGTCCATAGCACTGTAGGTATGTGTACATTCCAAATCATTCCACTGCGCCTTACATATTTTTGTCAGTGCATTCTCCAAAATTTTGTTAAAAGCTTCGACAATTCTATTTGCTTGTGGGTGATATGGTGTACTCTTCTAATGGTAGACCTGGAATTCATCAGTCAACGCGCTAATCATTTCATTCAGAAAGTGTGTAACCCTGTCACTCATCAATACTTTTGGGCATCCAAACCTTGTTAAGACATATTCAAACAAGAATTTTGCAGTCGTAGCCCCTATACAATCCTTTACGGGTTGTGCTTCCACCCATCTGGTTAGATATTTTGTCGCAGTGATAATGTAGCGCATGCCCATTTTCTTTCCATGGGGATGAATTGGACCAATAAAATCAATCGCCCACTTCTCAAATTCCTGCAAAGATACCTAAGGATGTAGTGGTAGCTCATCCCTTCATGACGATCTGCCAGTTCTTTGACATGCATCGCACGCCTTACAGTATGCCTTGGAATCCTTGTGCAATGTTGGCCACCATACTCCTACGTGCAAAATCTTCTGTGTAGTTTCTTTACCTGCATAATGGCCTCCCACAGCTCCCCCATGAGCTTCGGCGAGAATGCTATCATGCTCAAAATCTGGCACATATCTCTGTAATATTTCATCTGCACCCATTTTGTACAAATTTCCTGCAATGAATGAAAAGTTAGCTGCGTGCACTACTAATTCCTTCTTCTGTTGACTTGTATATCCTTTCAGCGCCATCCCTATAGTTAAGAAGTGAATAATGTTTGAAAAATGGTCATCCGCTACATGCATCACAAAGAGCTGCGCATTTGGCAATCCTTTCTCCAAATTACTGGGTTCTTTGCTTGTTTCAATTCGCGAGAGATGGTCAGGTCCAACATTCAACCTCCCCGACTTCACAATGAATTCGAATTCATACTCCTGAAATAATAACAACCATCTACAGAATGCCCCCCCCCCCAACGCAGGCTTGTTGACCAGGTATTTTAAGGTAGAATGTTTTATATACATCTTGAAATTCCCTCCTAATAGATAATGCCTGAACTTTTGCAGTGCGTAGACCATGATCAGCCCTCCACGCTCAGTGGTTGAATAATTTTTCTCAGCTTTCGATAACTTCCTACTTGCAAAGGCTATAGGATGGTCCATTTCTCCTTCACTGGCCCATGTTAGCACTACACCCAGCATAATGAAAGACGCATCCACATGTACATGAAAATCCTTTTTCCAATCAGGGAATACCAATATTGGTGCAGTTACCATCTTTTCCTTCAACACATCTAAGTCGCGCTGACATTCTTCATCCCAACAGAATGTCACATCCTTCTTGAGCAACTTTTCCATGGGCGTGGTAATGTGAGCATAAGCTTTGATAAATTTTCTATAGTATCCCATATGTCTCAGTGTCACACGCAGTTTCTTGACGTTCCTAGGGGCCTCCAAGTTCATAATTACCACAATATTTTTAGGGTCCACCATCAATCCTTGCTTGCACACAACATGACCCACCAAGATCCCAAAAGGAACAGAAAATATACATTTTTTCAAATTCAGCGCTATCTGGTATCTGTGACATGTATCCAACATAATGCACAAACTTGCTACATGGTGCTTCACCAAGCCAAACACCATCCAGTCATCAAGGTACACTTGCAGGAACTTATGAAAGAATTCCATGAATGGTGCTATGACTACACAGGAAAATATCGCAGACACATTCTTTAACCCAAATGGCATAACGGTGTACTAAAAACAACCCCACTCCATTGCGAAGGTCATTTTGCTTCTATCCTTCGGCGCGATCTTGATTTGATGATACCTCGAAAACCCATCAGTAAAGGAATAGGCCTCCCACCCTCCCACATTGTCTAACACTTCTTCTGTAAATGGTGTTGGGAATGGATAGTGAACACATGCATCATTAAGCTTCCACAGATCTACACAAATCCTTATTTCACCCTTTTGTTTCTTCTCTTGGAACACCATTGGGCTCACCTAGTCAGATTCGTTAACAGATTCTACGATGCCTGCCTCCAGCATTTTATCCATCTCTTGGCGAACATTTTCCGTATACTTAGGGTTAAGGTGATAAGGCCATTATTTAATAGGCTTCACGTCCGGCTTCAGTGTGATCTTCATGTTGCCCAAAACACCGATTATGGCCTTTAAATATGAAAACCTAGTGGGGAAGGGATCCTTGTATTCACAAAGTAATTCAACAACTTTGTCTACTGCAACGTCATCCCAATAATCTCCAATTTTCACAAACTTTAGTTCTTATTTAGTGCCAATGTTTACCTACTTCGTTTTCAAAGGTGGAGAGATGCTTGAGTTCTATATTTGTGGGCCTTCGACTTTTTGATGTCCTTCTACCTACGGAATATTGATATTCCTTGGGTCTTCCTCCTCCTCGTCTGAAGTCACATTATAGCATTCCAATATGGTGCAGCTAGGTGCTCCAGTCTACTTGGTTCCATTCCATGGGTTCCTTTGGTGTTCTGAAGATAACTGCTTTAATCTCTTGCAGCGCTTCAGCGATGCTTGCAAATCCATCTTCAAAGCTAAAGGTCAATAATAAACCTCCCTTCAATACATCCCATTCCGTAGTGCCATGGCAGAGCTTCGTTTCAAGATACCAGTTCATGGGAATTGTATCCAAGGTATGACAGAATATGTGTACCCATTATGTCTATGGTTCTATCCCCCATGCCTTAGACCATTTTTCCAGGTGATCGCATGGATCATCCTTTCCATTATACTTATTAGTCATTCTAGTATTAGCATGCCTAAGCCATAACTTCATCGTTTTCTTGTAATCTTTCCATCTAGCTAAACTATCCTTATGCATACCCCACCATAATGTAGCATAGCGCGCAACGCTAACTCCAATGCTTGAAAGCAATGGTCCTCAAGGACTTTGTGCTCAAAGTCATCTAAAAACATATCTATGTCAGTTAAACCATCATAAGAAGGTAACCTTCTTACCTCTGATGAAACACAACACATCGACTTTGTCATCATATTACATTGCAATGTAGAAACTTCATGTAAGCGATTCTACCAATGCTCTAATTCCTCATCTGAATCAAAGGTGCAGGAACTCTCCCAGTCCCATAGAATCCATCCATATAACGTTGGGTTGATCTAGTCCTGATCTTGTGTTGTTATCCTGTAGATTTGATCCAACTCATCGTCACTTTCTTCATAGTCACAGTCTGGTTCAGTATAACACGCTCCTTCTGCAGGACCCAGCGGTACTATAATCCGATGCGATTTTCTTTCAAAGGACATTGTATTCTTATTCAAATTAATGACCCCATTCATATCAATAGCCCATTTGATTCCTAAGAATGCGGGGTAGGAATTACTGTCATCGACAATTTCTATAACTTCAAAGTTTTCTACTGCACTCGCACCTTCAATATCAATTGTTACTCCATATAACTGTCCCATGGGGATGATTTTCTACTGATTTTCCATCCAGAGCTGAACCATAGACCACTGCAATGTAGGTCTCCCCATCCTTCCCATGTCTGTTTTGGTAGAACATTTGCATCGGACCCCAAATCTAAGATGACCTGGTCCATTTCATAATCGCCTATCTGCATTGTTAGCTACATCTCTTGCCCTGTTCATGCCTTTTGCTTACCAATCTTTCTTACCAGGTGGTGTTCATCAGGGGCTTTTCTTTACTGGTGCATTTATTTATTAATTCCTACAGTCCTTCCACATCCTTGCTATCGCGCAACAGCTTTATGTAGGTCTCTAAAAACGTAGTGAGTACAGAAGGATCAACCTCTGTTGGTGCAATGATTTCTTATGTCTTGTCCTAGCTTCTTGAGGTGGAGGCCTCAGCGAAGCTTGTCTTCACGTCCATGAATGTTTCCTTCGCACGATTAAGGTCAAAGGCAACTTCTTTCTCTAGAGATTTTCGAAACCATCCATCGTCTGCTTGCCCTTATCTGCGCCAATCGTCACACCACTTCGCAGTATAGTATTAATGCTATGATCCTCCTTGTGGGGCTCATCCCTCATCATTTGTAAATTCTGCATAGGTTGTTGAGGCCGCTTTTTCTTCTATTGCATTTTAGCTATTAGCACCAGAAATTCTTCGATGGTATGATCAAATTGCCTACAATATTGACACGAAGGGTCTGTTGGATTTGGACAATCCCACGTGAAGTGCCTCAGTTGTCTGCAGTTGTAGCAGATAATCTATCTGCGACCTCTACAGGGTCCTCGTCCTCGTCCTCATCCTCTGCGTTGAAAACCTCTGCACACTCCTCCAATGCCTTGATGTGGAGGCTGAGTATCGGCTTACATATGGTACGTAGGGGTTCTTTCCATCATCATCTCATAGCTTCGGTAGTGGCACTCATCATGGCCCACGGATTTACAGAAATTACAAAACATATGTTGGGGTGTCTGAATGAACTTTCGAAGTAAATGGAAGTTATATGTCGCATGTTTTCAAGTAACCTGACAAATGACACACCATAACGCAATCCCCATGCTCAGCCCTACTAGGGATTCTGGCTTCATGGGAATTGGCCCCCCTCCTATAATATAATTCACATACCTGGGACAATGATCCTTATCGTGCCTATGGCCCTTGTACTTCAAACACCAAACTTCCGTGTGCATCTCTAGCTTAATATCCTTGTCTTTCTTCAAAATCTGTAATTCTAGGTGTAGGATTCCTAACTGTGCGTGGATCTGTTGTACCCCTAGGTTCATATCTTGAATAGGTGATGTGTGCAGCCTCATCATGATTTCCAGGGCTTTTTCCTTTGTTTCTATCTTCTGTTGTGACGGAGTGATTCTCAAATGGGGCAAAAGCGACGTGATAAACCAGTCGTGATGCTGGCTATCTATGATCTGCATGTTAGCCTGTCTGATCTGGAACTTCAACCTCTGATCAAAGTCCCTAGGCATCTCCTCAACCTTCATCATGATTTCTTTAAATTAAATCACTAGCCACGAGTTATATTTAGGCTTACTAAACTATTTGTTCGAATCCATCTTAGTCTCTGCTAGCGTTGCAAGAGGATTATCAACACAATACTTAATGTACTAGGTTAATGCGTGATCCTGCAAAGCAGTAACCAACTGTGCCTCCTTTATATTATGATCGGTGATTTGTTGCACTGTCCATACAGTGTTTGCAACAAACCATAATTTCTCTGGATCTTCACTTCCTATGCCCTTGAAGATCGCAATCTTCATTGCGTTTGCCATGATGAATGGTGGAGGTGGAGGCGGAGGTGTGGGTGAAGGTGTATGTGGTGGAGGTGGAGGTGGAGGTGGAGGTGGAGTGGATGGATGATTTATCCTAGGAATACCTTCAGTTATTAGCTGAAGAACAATTTGTGGCATAGTCTACCCCACTCCCTTGTCGTCGCTTGAAGGAGCTCCAATCAATGGACTATACTCTGGTCCCTATCCTTCACGATTTAAGAAGAATCTTCCACTTCGCATAGCTCCAAACATTAAGGTAATGACATTACCCATTTTTCACATAATAGAATTTTAATCCAAGTATTCAATGATCTTAAATACTTACCTCGTGGTCCTTTGAAGAATCTTCACTCCGCTTCACTATAGCTGACTGAGGTATCAACTGCAAATTTTGTAACAAATCCTCCCAGAATTTGATCAAGCCAATGATTGACAGCCCACGTGATCTTGTTTTCAGAGGCTTCTAGTCGTCACACTAATTCTGGAGTCCACACTATAGGACTATCGAGCTTCCACCTTCCTTGAATGTTTGTCAATTTAGCTAACCATTCGTATAGTTCAATTGGGAAGGTGTAAAAGAAGATTTTGTGTATCTCTATATATGTATATTTATTTAACCAATTCTCCTTCGACATGCATGAAATCCTGTTTTCTTGTGCCGCAAACTCGTGAATCTTCTGATCCAATGAATTTTAAATTTATTTCTTGGTTGGGTTCCAATGATGCAACATCACACATCTCTTTTAAGCAGATCCTGGTCCTAGCAACAGAGCCATTTGTTGGCTTAGGGGGTCTTGACCTAGGTTCAGATTTAGTTGTGCCAACCAACAAAACCCTACACTACTGGATCTTTCTACAAAAACCCATGTAGCGCAGGTTGCAGTCTCACCCAAAGCATTACGAGGGATGCAAGAACCAAGTTTCTACATCCAGATACTAGTGTGATGCCTTCAACCGCCTTGGATCTGCCTCCACAAAGATTGATAAGCTTCTAGGGTTTGTTACTAAAACTCAATTAAAGTAGCCTTCAAACCTTCACGAAGGACCATGATTAGTCCTTGCGGACTCTTAACAGTCAATTTACCTACTTACAGGCATCAAAATGTAACCCTAGATTGGAGTTCTGTGGATCTACTTTATCCATCATAAAACATAAGAGAAGTGATCTTAAACCTCGTGGAAGTGGCTAAGCATTCATTTCATACATTATTAAGATAGATTCAATAAATTCATGTAGAATTCAATCATTATTTCATAAAACATGTCGTTCATCGGCAACATATAACATAAACAGATACAAATGGAAATACTCAGTAATTTCTCTGGAAAACTATCTTTATTGATCTCCAATTCACTGATTTTAGACTCAAACTACCCTGCAGACGCAACTGCAATGGTCCGCACACTTAGCTGTAGACTCTACCCAGGCCTCCATGCACTCAGTTGCGGAGCCTTCCCTTCTCTACCTAAGCACAGGAAGCAGAACCTTCCTACCTTAGCTCCTGCCCAAAACTCCCTAATGAACCCAATTCTCTTACTTCGCTACTTCTTAGACTCGCTATGACTCAACTGTTTATACTATTTATTTATACAATACCATGGTCTACGGACCATGGGAGAATTCAAAAGTTGACCAAAAACAAGTGGCTAAGGCCCCTTTGACTCTATCTAACTGCGCCCTCCGCATCCACATTTTGCGGAGACATTATATCTTTTACAATTTTTTTTTACAAAAAATGACTAATTAATTCCATTCTGCACCTGGAGACCCCATCCCAACAAACTGTATATGGTTATTTTTCACTTACATGCTGATTTTATGTCACCTACTTACATCTTTGTATGTTAGGTTACATTTTTTAATATTTTGATTACATGTATCAGTCTTGTAGGTTGATTGCAAGAACTGGTCTATTATGTTTGACTACATGAATTTAGGCGTATTTGTAGTTGGCTAGGCATTTCTTATGAATATTATCGGTTGCATGCAACAATGTGTATAATGGAGTAATGGTTGTTTTCATGCATGAGGTCATAGCATGCATGGTTGATATAGCCTTGCATTGATGACTGGATCCTAGTTAGAGTGATGTTTATGTGTTGATACATTTACTTGCAAATGTCTATATGCTGTTATGATTATGTTATACATGTATCACGTTGATTTGGTGATAATGCAGATAAGATATCCTCCCTGAGATATATTAAGGTACATTGGTTTATTGTGATTTGGTTATATGACATATTATGCATTGTAGGAAGAGAAAGATCAAATGGTTAGCAAGGTGGTAGATTATGTAGAATCTCCCTATGCATCAGATGAGAAACATGGTGTGGGGCATACTTCTAATTTGGCTGATACATTGAGAAGCTTGAAGGAAGAGATAAGGAGTTGTAAGGAAGATAATGATCAGATCATACAGGCACAAGAGAAGCAAACAAAGGTCAATGTTATACTTCTTCATAGTTTGTCAGAATTGCAACGACAAGGGCTGCTCCAGGTCAGCCATGCACATGAGGATGGGACTAATGGAGCATATTGTAGTAGATCTCCTAGTAGACACAGATCAGATAGATTTGACACAATGAGAGATGACATGTTGTTGGATGCTCTAAAAAGGAGGGGCAATGAGTATATGTGTTATTCTAGTTCTGGCTCTGATAGATATCATGATCGTCATCGCAATCATCCTTATAGGATGAATGATAGGGGATACTTACCAGATAAATTCAAGAAAGAAAAACCATGTACTTTTGATGGAGATGTGAAGAAGCCAGAAGATGCAGAGGCTTTGATACTTGGGATGAACAAATTCTTTGAGTTGCAAGAGTACACAGATAACATGAAGGCTATAATAACTATCTTCAAGTTGAAAGGTAAAGCAGACATATGGTGGGAAGTTGTGAAGCAGGTCAGAGACATCAGGATGGATGATTTGAGTTGGCATGAGTTCAAGAGGCTTTTCAAGAAGTACTTGTCAGAAAGGTATTATGAAAGTAAGGCTAAAGAATTCTATGAGTTAAATATGGGATCAATGACAGATGAAGAATACACGACCAATTTTTTGAAGCTATTAAGTTATCTACCATATATTACTAATGAGAAGGATAAATTTTAGAGATTTTTCAGTGGTTTTCCATTAGCATTTATAGATTGGATTGAGTATGATGAGCCTCAGTCACTTGAGGAAGTTATTGGGAAACTAAAACATTGCTATGATCAATCAAAGCGTAAGAATGAATCTCAACATGGATGGAAGGGAAAAGACAAAGGTAGAGGTAAATGGAAGCCTAAGAGGAAAAGGCCTCAACATGCAGATGGGAAAGAAAATGTGGCTCGGCAAAGGAGATTTAATGCAGCTAGATAGGGACATGGGTCACAATAGCAGCAACAACAACATAGAGTTGAGGCCACTGGTCGGTTGGCGTATTGGACATGTGGTGAGGAGCACCTTAGGAGAGATTTTCCATAGCAATAGGGTGGAAGGCCTAAGATATACAGTGCACAGGAGGCACAAACTGTTGCATATGTTGGTAAGACTATTCTACGTATCTATGCAGAAGTGGACAACATGAAAGAAAAACGCTAGAAATCTATCATTGAGATGGATCGTAAGCTTCGTGATCAAGTTATTTCTATTTTGATTGACACTAGATCTAATTATAGCTATGTTAGTCTTGACTTGGTGGATAACTGTGGTTTGAATAAGGAATTGCATGCAGATTCTTGGTTAGTGCAGTTGGCGACAACTACAAAGAAGCGAGTTCATCATTGGGTAAGAGCTTGCGCATTTGACTTAAATGGTATGCCTAAAACAACACATTTGAATGTGTTACCATTGGGATCATACAATATGTTGTTGGGCATGGATTGGTTTTATCTACATAGAACCAAGGTTCATTGCTATGACAAAGCTATTGAGTGTGTTGATGAAAATGGAGAACCAAGAGTCTTGCAAGGTAAGAATAAGGCCACATTAGTTAGGATGGTGATAGCTATGCAAGCAAAGCATAGCCATAGGAAAGGGTGCAAGCTATTTGCAGTAGGAATTTCTAGTGATAATGGTAAGGAGGTTGAGGATGAAGATGTGTTAAACAAATATCCAGTGTTGCAGCAGTTTCAGGATGTATTTCCTGAGGACATTACATAGTTTCCACCTCACAGGGAGGTAGACGTTTCGATTGAGTTAGTGTCTGGGGAAGCTCCAGCATTGAAAGAACCTTACAGGATGAGAACACATGAGTTGGTTGAGTTAAAATTGCAGTTGAAGGAAATTTTGGACAACGGATACATTACGCCAAGTGTATCACCTTGGGGTGCACCAGTCTTGTTTGTGATGAAGAAAGATGGTACCCTCAGATTATGCATTGATTATATGTAGTTGAACAACATGACTATCAAGAACATGTATCCTTTTCCAAGGATTAATGACTTGTTCGATCAGCTAAAGGGATCAGTATTGTTCTTGAAGATTGACTTGAGATCTGAATGCCATCAGGTACACATCAAAGAGGAGGACATTTACAAGACTGTCAGGACTGGGTATGGGCATTATGAGTTTGTTGTTGTTCCATTTGGCTTAAGTAATGCTCCAACTACATTCATCTGTTTAATGAATATAGTGTTGCGTCCATATTTGGATAAGTTTGTTATTGTGTTCATTGATGATATATTGGTATATTCTAAAAATGAGAAAGATCACGCCGAGCACTTAGCAGCATTATTGAGGTTGTTGAGAGAGAATCAGTTGTATGCTAAGCTCAACAAGTGTAGTTTCTTTCAGATTGAGGTACACTACTTGGGGCATGTGGTCTCCAAGGAGGGCATTGCAGTAGATCCAGAGAAGATAAGGGCCATCATGGAGTGGGTAGCTCCTAAGAATGTGGATGAGGTGAGATCTTTCATGGGTCTGGCAGGCTATTATAGGAGGTTCATTAGGAACTTCTCATAGATTGCTTATCCCATTACATCATTGCAAAGGAAAGGTAAGAATTTCAAATGGACAAAGGAGTGTGAAGCTAGCTTTGAGAAACTTAAGCAGTTGTTGACACATGCACCAGTACTACAGATTGCAGATTCAGACCAAGAGTTTGTGGTATGAATAGATGCTTGCAAGAGAGTGCTTGGTGGAGTCGTTATGCAGGATGGACAGGTGGTATGTTACAAGTTTCAAAAACTAAACAAGCACGAGAAGAACTACCCAACACATGATCTTGAGTTAGTAGCGATTATACATGCACTGAAGATGTGGATGCACTATCTTCTGGGAAAGATGTTTGTGCTTATGAGTGATAACATTGGGTTGAGATATTTTTTTGACCAACTGAATCTAAACACTAGGCAGGCTATATGGTTGGCCATAATCAAAGAGTTCGATTTTGAGATTAAGTACATAAAAGGTAAAGAGAACAGGGTGGCAAATGCTCTCAGTAGATGGGTATAGGTACATCAATTGGCAGCTATGATCTCCTATGGGTTGGTCTTACATGATAGGATCTTGCAGGCATGACAATAGGATGTCAGGCATATGGAGATTGTGCACAGGTTGTAGCAAGGTCATAGTAGAGGTATAGGTACAAGTCATGGTATAGGTACAGGTCATGGTAAAGGCACAGGTATAGGTGGCCATATAGGTACATGTACAAGTGCAGGTGCATAGGGCATGGACTATCATCTTACATCAGATGGACTGGTCAGGTTTTGAGACAGGATATATGTACCAGATAGTAGTGAGGTCAAGAAGGTGACCTTGATGGAGTTTCATGCGAAACCATATTCAGGTCACCTCGGTTATCAGAAGACATTGACTGCAGTGAAGAGATACTTCTATTGGCTGAATCTGAAGAGAGATGTAGTAGAATCTGTGGTGAGATGCTTTGATTGTCAGTGAATGAAGTCAAATTGTAAGCATCTAGGTGGTCTACTACTACCAATTGTGATTCCATAATGGAAATGGAAGGTAATTTCCATGGATTTCATTACAGGGTTGTCGAAGACAGTGAATCAACATGATTCCATCATGGTCATTGTGGACAGGTTAACAAAGGTTGAAGACTTCATTCAGGTGAAGTCTACGATCTCAGCTAGCGATGTGGCATAGGTGTTCATCCTAGATGTGGTTAGTCTACATGGTGCTCCGAAGAAGATTGTGTCAGATAGGGATGCAAAGTTTACTTCCAAGTTTTGAAAGGAGTTATTTGTAGGTTTGGGCATAGAGTTGGCCTTCAACACAGCTTATCATCCACAGATAGATGAACAGACAGAGAGGGTCAACACGATATTGGAGGATATGTTAAGGATGTATGTGATGCATCAACAGAGGAAGTGGGAAGAGTATCTCCCTTTAGTAGAGTTCACATACAACAACGATTATCAAGATTCTTTAAGAATGACTCCTTTTGAGGAATTGTAGGGGAAGAGTTGTAACACTCCCATCAGTTGGGGTGATCTAGTTAGTAGAGTATTGATTGGACCAGATATGTTGGCAAACATGGAATAGGAGATGCAGGTGATCAAGAAGAATCTAAAGGAAGCACTAGAGAGGTAGAAGCATTATGCAGATAGGAACATGTTGTTCAAGGAGTTCCATGTTGGGGAATAGGTGTACCTATGCATCAAGATGAAGAAGAGCTCCTTGTGGATTGGATCGTGTGCCAAGCTGGAACCATGGTTTTATGGGCCCCTCAGTATCATTAAGAGGACTAGGCGAGTAGCCTATAAACTTGTACTACCTCCAAAGTGAAAGTCCATGATGTTTTCCATGTATCTAAATTTCTTAAGAAGTATGTTAAGGATGTTGATCATGTGATTTACTGGTCTATATTGCAGGTGGAACCAGATGGAGAATTCTGGCTGGAGCCTCAGTGTATAATACAGAAAAAGGTGCCCATGCTCCGAAACCAATCAATCAAGCAAGTTAAAGTGCAATGGAAGCACTTTGGGCCGGATGAAGCTACATGGGAGATGGTGGATCAGATGCGGGCCATGTATCCTTCCTTGTTTGTTGGTTGAGGAAAATAAAATTGATATGGTGGTTTGGTATTTGCTTATGGTGGTTTGGTATTTTTTTATGATGGTTTGGTATTTTCTTATGTTGGTTCGATATATGCTATATGATGCTTTGGTATGTGCTTAGATATGATGACTAGTATATGTGAAATATGTTTTGGTATATGATTTGGCATATGTTTTGGTATCTATATTTATGGTGATGTTTCTATATGTACCCATCTGTATGGATGCAAATGTCGTAACGAGCTATGTTATAAAGCTCCACTATGAAGTATGGGTGTCATGTCATTATGGTTATGTTATTATGTTATTATGCTATCATGTGGTTATGTTATCATATGGATTGGAACTTAGCAAGATGATCATTATAAATATTGTAATGAGTTGTGATATAAAGCTCTACTATGTTGTATGCTGTCATGTTGTCATGATGTTCTTATCTTGAGCTGATATTTCATTTTAAATACTACATTGAGTTGTGTTATAAATATGCACAAGAAGTATGTCTTATTTCAATAGGTTATTGAGGTATATGAGTGGTTGAACACCGAGGACGATGTCCCCTAAGTGGGAGGGTTTTGTAACAAGACTGGTGAAAATTTCATGTAATAAAAGTTAAAAACAATAGCCATGGATGAATGGGATACTTATTCCAAGCTGAATGTTGAGAAAAGCATCCTAGGGGCTATTCAATTGGTTGTTTATGGCTAAGGAAATTGGCAAAGAAATGGCTAAGGATTTGGAAAGGAAAACTGGCATTTTTGGCACAATTATTTATGAAAATAACGGAAATTGGGAGAAAAAGGAGGTTAAATGTCAGAGGTTGCATGTGAGGAGGAAAATGAAGAAAATAGAGTCATCATTCATAAAATACTTTTGAGGATTAGTTGGTAATCTTTTGTCAGTTTAGCTTTGGAGCTCTTTCATTATTCTCTCTCTCTCTCATACTCTTGGATACTTAGAGTTTTCTTAGAGCACTTTGGCATTGGAGCAAGAAAGGCAAAGAAGGTAAGAGGAAGCAAAGATCAAGCAGGGAAAGGCAAGATCAAGTAGCTACAACAGGCTTCAATACAGGTATCGACTTACATGTGTATTTTCCTTTCTAGATTTGGCATGCATGGGATTGCATGTGTTTCTTTTCTGCCCTGGCATGGGTTTTTGCAGGTGCGACAGTATTTTCAGCCCATCCTTGCCATTTCTTGATAGCTTTGATGAGATGGGTTCTCTCATTTGGTTTATGTGGGATGGTCGGATTGGATTTGAAGCTGAGTGGGGTGGATCTATGAATTGACAAACACATGGTGTAGTGGTCCCTGAACCGAACTGAGGATGCACGAAGCCACTGGCCTAGTGACCCTTGAACCTAACTGTGGGTTGCAGTAAAGCTAGATTGTGTACCTTGGTGGGCCTAGGAATCTTGTTGGTTAATGGCAGGATATAAGGTAAAGCCAAGAGGTGGAATTTCTCTCCATTGGGCCTAGTGATTTCATGATAGAATGCATGGTAAGTCCTAGAGAGTATGTCTCGGTGTAGGGCCTAGTGTGTAGTATACCTAGGGGGGATAGTATGGGGTACAAAGGGAGGTACCCAAGGGAATAATGTAACAATGCGATGGGCCATAGTTGATAAATAAAGTGGTTAACCCGCATTATGTAAGGGACCACAAGTAGTTAGCAATAATGTGATAAGCCCATGGTATTAGATGGATGGTATTGAGAGAACCATGCTAATGACCCATGGTATTGTATGTATGAATCCTATATAGAGGCTAGAGACTCCCCATTGAGAGAGGTCAAGGAATATTGTATGGACAAGCATATGGCTTATGGAGTGTTCTCCTTCCTTAAGGAATGATTGTATGGTGTTGCCCTACCTTAAGGGTTTTGATATTAATAAAGATCTGAAGTTCATTTATTTCTCTCTTGTTATTTCTGGGCATATTTCTATTCTTATACATTTTCAGGTCAGATTCATTACAAGTGCTTGTAATGGATCTGACCTGAAAATATATAATACTAGAAATAAACTGATAAATAACAATATCGACCCAATAATATAACATGAAAATGCTTCTCTTTATTGATCAAACCCTTGAGGTAGGGTAACACCATACAATCACTCCTTAAGGAAGGAGAACACTCCACAAGCCATATGCTTGTCCATACAATATTCCTTGACATCTCTCAATGGGGAGTCTCTAGCCTCTATATAGGATTCATACATACAATACCATGGGTCATTACCATGGTTCTCTCAATACCATATATCTAATACAATGGGATTATCACATTATTGCTAACTACTTGTGGTCCCTTACATGATGTGGGTTAACCACTTTATATATTAACTATGGCACGTACCATTATTACATTATTCCCTTGGGTACCTCCCTCTGTACGCCATATTATCCCCCCTAGGTATACTTCATTCCACCCCCCTTAAACATGTTTCGTCCCTGAAACATAAGAAGAACACAAATAATAAGATCTACTCAAAAGAGTAGTCCACTGGTACCATGCATGTACATCTAGCCATCCCAGAGACAGGTGATTACTCGATCTAGTCGGTGCCTCACTCACTTCAGATGAGAGTTAATCCTGGTGGTTCCTCCATGTTGATCTATTGTGGTTGGATCTTCGCACATCTCTATCTTTGGTGTAGGCGTTGTTGTCCTTGTTGCTAATTTGTTGCCATCTTATTGGTTGTTTTCTTGCTGGGTGATGTGGGTGGTGATATGCTGAAGTTTTAACCAATGGTGTATCTTTCTTTAATTCACCACCTAATGGAGCCTGATTGGTATCTGGTACCTGTTGTGGCACCTGTAGTTGTTTCTTATCTTCCAATATTACTTCAACCATGGATTCCTCATTTGATGTTTTAGTACCTACAACATCTTCTGCTTCAGCCTCCTTGGACTCTATCTATTTATTGATGGAAATATCCTGTAATGTAATTTTCTTCTTTTTATACCAGAGCTTCAGGAATTTCTTCTGCACATTAATATTGATAGTACCAACAGATTCCATCCAAGGGTATCCCAAAACAATATCCACATTAGCCATATCTGAAGCATAAAAATCAGAATGCAATACATACTTATCCATAGAAATCTTCAAATCTTTATAAACTTGCACCTATTCATTATTAACCTATGTGTGCTCCATTTGTTTGGCTAGGACTTGCAATATTTTAGCCAAATGAACATTAATAAAATTATACTTTCAACTAGGATTGATAGACACGATTATCTTCTCTTTCTGAATACATCCATGAGCCTGTAATAAGGAGATACCATCAGAAAATAACCCCTTACATGTCTCATTCTCCTGTTTTCTAGCATGAGATCATTTGTCTAAAAGGACTTTCAAAATCTTCATTAGGAAGGCTTAAAAGCTTCTAGCAGTTAGGTGATTTCCACCATATGGCAGCCTCACCTCTAAACTTAAACCATGCGAAAGGTCGCCAAAATTGCCCAACTTCTGACTTTGCCCATTTTATGAATTCTTCAATAGTAGGGCCATCATATTTTCCTATAAAAATAAAATCCTTTCTATTTTTTTTTGTTTCCTTCTTTCCAGTGTGTGACCATTTTTCCAAAAATAGTTTTTCAATTTCGTTAGAATAACATAACATCAGAATCTCACTGTCAAGTGATTTCCACCATATAGCAGCCTCATCTTTCAAATAATACCCTATTCTGTACTTCCAACATCATGAGAAGTCACACTTATGAGATTCTATAAATTTTTCAATAGTAGGCCCATCATTTTTTCCTATAAAAAACATCTTGCTAAAAGCCAAGAAGAGGGTTTTGAAAAAAGAAACACTTGGCGAAAATTTAAAATGGGAATAGTTCGGTTAATATTGCTCATAATCCTTATTAGGATCTATTTTCGGAAATTGAATAGACATTTTGCATATTCCCATGTGATATAAATCCTGATCTAGGTACTCTGGAATTTCAGATTCATGCTGCACTGTCCCGTCATCACAATATTTTTGAAAAAGCGTTGATTTTAAATCAATGATATCTCCCTCATCCGGACTCCAATTCGACTGATTTGTTTTTTGAAATTGGGTAATTTTTTAAGAGGATCTCATATTTGCAATTAGTTTCTAAAAATTCCCCACAAAAACTACAAAAATTAACTAGAGATCCACCATCCACGAATTTTCATCAAAAAAATTCTGCAACACAACTGATTTTTAAATCAGCGATATCTCCCTCATCCAGACTCTGATTCGACCGATTTTTTTTTTGATTTGGGGTTTTTTTTTGCAAAGAATCCATATCTACAAACTCGCCACCCCAAAAAATTCCTACAAAAATAAAAAAATATCTCTCCACTTGCCCAAGAAAGTGCTATGATACCACTTGTAATGGATCTCACCTACAAATATATAATAATAGAAATAAACCCAGAAATAAAAATATCGACCTAATAATATAACATGAAAATGCTTGTCTTTATTGATCAAACCCTTGAGGTAAGGTAACACCATACAATCACTCCTTAAGGAAGGAGAACACTCCACAAGCCATATGCTTGTCCATACAATATTCCTTGACATCTCTTAATGGAGAGTCTCTAGCCTCTATATAGGATTCATACATACAATACCATGGGTCATTAGCATGGTTATCTCAATACCATATATCTCATACAATGGGCTTATCACATTACTGCTAACTACTTGTGGTCCCTTACATGATGTGGGTTAACCACTTTATTTATTAACTATGGCACATCCCATTATTACATTATTCCCTTGGGTACCTCCCTTTGTACCCCATATTATCCCCCCTAGGTATTCTACATAGTGATCCCTGGATCTGACTATGGATGCACACTAAAGCCTAAGATTTTAGGAGGCACTCAAATTCCTCACAGTGCAGGCGGAGAACTCTAGTGGCATCCACATTAATTGGTGTTTTTGACGTGTTCTATGAGTCCCACATTCATGCTTGGAATATGGCACAGGGGTGATTAGCTGAAGAGATACTTGGCTCAGCCAATATATGGTCGGTTGGAATGTGGTAGTCCCATCTCCAGATGGTTCATTGCATTGCTTAATGAGAAATTCATTCCATTGATTTTCATGTGTAAATTTATGGGTGTCCATATGGATTTTGATGGCTGATATGTTTATTGTATTTATGTTCCTATTATGCTTGTTATATGCACATTTTATGACAGTAGCTATGTTTGGCTCTCAGCATGTTTTTACTTGTATTTGAATGGATAATGTATCTATGACCTAATACATGATAACGAAGCAAATGACATGAGAAAACAATGGTTCATGGTGATTCCCAGTTAATTATGATATCCCTACACTTAATTCTACTATTTACACCTATAGGTTAGATGTTGATGATATGTTTGACGAAATGCCTATCATGGTTAGAAGGGGTCTGGTTAAGGTCTTGATCAACTATTTACTTTTGCATCATTGTTTCCCTGTACTTTACTTGATTATGAGATTTCATTCCATTCTGGGTAGTGATCTAGGCTCTGGGCCTGAAAAATTGGCTTAAATCCCAGGGTCGCTAGCACAAAACTGGCCACTTTAGTCCACATTCGCTAGCAGGAAGGCCTAGTGAATTTAGGTCTTTTTTCGCTCCCTTTCCCATAGCATGAGAGCGACTATGGCCTAAGAGATCCAAAACAACAGTGGGACCCAAGGACAGGGTGTCTAAGCGGCTGACTTGTCTTTTGAGGGTTATGTTGATGATGTTGGATGACTATTTAAGATTTTCCATCGATTCCACTTACTCAAGGTCACCTAGGAGTTCAAATTTGATCATAATAGCCTCCCATCTCATCTTTACTCTAGTTGGCATGGTTACCTGGGTGGATGTGGGTGGAGGGTGTTACATTTACCCACTTTCATTGGCTTGCCTAGGGTAAACATGAGCTGAGGGTCACTATGATATGACTCAACTTCCTATGTGACCTTAAGGAAATGAAGTCGAAAACTGAAGACCTTATTTACTTCCCTCAGGTGCCACAAGACTTCCAGGTGTCCAACCCCTAAGATAACTCACTTTTTCCCTAACCTTGAGCTCTACTCGCTCCCTTGCCAAGGCCTCCATGCAACTATGGGTTTCCACTTGCTCCCACAGGCCTACATCAGTGCAACTGTGGTCATTTTATGTATCTGTGTGACTGTGGTCATTTTCTGCATCAATGCGACTATGGAAAGAATGTTGGCATTATGACACAGGTTTGGCACTATGACACAGGTGTTGTCCTTGATGGCAACTCACTCAGATGACAGATCACAATTCAGGCTCTCAGAATGAAGGAAAAAAGATATATATGCAGGTTCCTCTTAACCAAGTTGCATTTACACGCGGGATCGACGTTTAAAAGGCGCGTATACGTATGCACGAACTTTCATGCAAGGAAAAGTGCGTACATGTGGGAAAACTTATTTTTGGTCCGTGGTAGTTATTCCTTGGTATTTGGACCTATGGTTTTGGACCATGGTATCTCGTCTGAAGTGTTGAATTGAGGTATTGGGTCCATGGTATTATTTCATTTTGGTTTTGGACCGTGGTATTGAGTAAGGCCTAAAACTATAAAAGGGGAAGGAGATCTCTGGGCAAAGGTATTCACTGAAGTATTGAATATCTTATGAAAGGCAAGATCTAGAACACTGGTCATTAGGTTATGGTGCATAGTTAGATCTGAATCAAGGAGGAACCTAAGCGCAAGGAGAAGGATAAGTTCTATTGATGGGTCAAGATCCTAAGGCTTGAATAATAGTATCTTCGTGTGATTTTGACCTGTTATATTTGGAACATGACTTGATCTATAAATCTGATAATCTGGGTATAACTAATGTCTAAATAAGTGGAAAGGATAAATTATCTTTTATAGATCTGTACGCAGGTTCAACGAAGCAAAGGCGCATATACGCACTAGTTTGGTAATTCAAAATAGCGTATACGTAGGTTGGTTTTGATTTAGAAGAGTATGCACGCAGGCTGTACACAATGAAGTAGCGTACGACTCTTGAAATATGTTTTAGCTACTTCTGTTTATTGCTGCAGTGTTCTGGGTTCAGAATTGGTGTCTGGTTACTATTATTGTTTTCTAGGTACTACATTCAGAAAGGTGACTATTTGATTCAGTTTTGTTTCGGTGCAAAGGAGATTGGTTGATGCAGATATACTTAATGTTTGATTGATGTCATTTATGGATCCAGTCTGAAAATTTATGAAACGTGGTCCTTAGAATAAAAGAGAAGCTTGTAGCCTTCTGTAGGTCAGCACCTACGTACTAGTACCTCAGCTAGTACAAGAGCTAAGGGGGTTGTAGCTCCCTTCCAGGAGAAGCTGGAGAGCGAGAGAAGGTTGTAGCCTTCTGCAGGTAGCAGCCTGCGTACTGGTATAAGACTCCACTAGTACAGAAATATTGTAAAAATAAGTTTCTAATTAAAGGAAGATAGAGACGAATTGCAGCAGGTGGTTTTCACCCACATTGGGTTTCCACCTTATATCTTGTGTTCTTATGTGTGACTGCCTGTTCTGTTTTACTGTTCCTGGTCACTATTTATATGGTTTGATGCACAGATTAATGATCAACATCTGAAGAATAATTTAAATTACAATTCTGCTAGTTATACACTGGTTTCCTTAACTGTAGTTGTGTACATACGCAGTTTTCACTAGCTGAAGTAACGTATACAAATTTGATTGTGAAATGAAAAATAATTGACCTGATAATGCTGATTCACCCCCCCTCTCAGTATTATTTTCAACAATTGGTATCAGAGCAGGTCCTTCAGAAGAAGCTTGATTGCTTGAAGGAAGATCTATCATCATGAGCAACTACGAAAAAGAGGCATCGATCAGGCCACTAATTTTTGATGGGAGCAACTTCGTCTATTGGAAGGTAAGAATCACATCCTATCTTCAATCTCTTGGTAAAAAAGTTTGGGATATCATGGAAACAGGATACACATTTCCATCAGCAACTCTTATAGATACTGCTAGTAAGAAGCAGTATGAAACAAATGCAAAGGTTGTCAATACTCTATTAGGGAGTCTATCTCAATCAGAATTTGTCAAGGTTATACAGCTCAAAACCGCAAAAGAAATATGGTACAAGATCGTTCTGAGCTCTGAAGGAGATGATTAGGTAAAATGGGCAAAACTGCAAACTCTCAAAATTCAGTATGAAAATCTCAAAATGCACAATGATGAAAGTGTGGCTAACTATTTCTTATGTATAGATGAGATTGTTAATTCTATGAAAAACTTGGGTGAAGAAATAAAAGAAGTTACTTTGGTTGAAAAGGTTCTAAGATCTTTGTCTTCTAAGTTTGAATCAAAAGTTTCTGCCATAGAAGAAAAGAAGAATCTATAGAGCATTACCATGTCATAGCTGCACGGAATCCTAACTGCCTTCGAAATGAGAAAAAGGGTACCATCAAATAGGAGAGAAGCTGCTTTCAAAGCCTTAGGAAAAGGAGAATACAATGAGTCAGGACATATGTCAGAAGGAGAGGAAGAATCAAACTTTGTCAAGAACCTTCAACGAGGCTCTGGAAGATTCATAGGTAAGCTACCTTTCAAATGTTTTGTTTGTGGAAGATTCGGTCACTATGCTGCCAAGTGTCCTCATAAAGATAAGCTTGACATAGGTAAGGAACCAGTCAGATGGAACAGAAAACAGAATGTAAGTAAGAAGAGCTATTATACACATGAAGACAGTGATGGATTTTCAAATAGTGATGAAGATGAACAATGTAATGAGTATAGACTTTTGATGGCCTTTGAAGATGATGATTTCTTGGATGCTATAGATGAAGAAGGTCTTTATGAAGAAATTTCTAAACTTAAAATTTGTTTAGAAGAAAAGAATATGAATATAGATACTCTGACATTCCAACTTGCTGAAAGGGAAAAACACAATGAAAAGTTAGAACGTGAAATTGTGGAATTTAGAAAAGATATTGAGAAATCAAAAGCTCTTAATCTTAGATTTGCTAAAGGATATGAAAATTTAGATGAGATTATCAAAGTGCAGCATTCTCCTCTAATCAAGACAGGTCTTGGATATAATGAAGAAGCACAAAAGCCATCCGCCTCCAAAATTTATCTTGATGCAGCAAGGAGGAGTGAACAGGTTGACAAGCGACAGCAAAAGCATAATGCAGATCACCAGGTAAATCAGGGACAATTTACTTCAAGAATGAACAGAGATCACCAAGTAAATCAGGGGAAATCTACTTCAAGGATAAATAGAAGCTACAACCAACCACAGGTAAATCATTCTCAATTTTCCTCAAGAATGGATGTCAATGGAAACTACAATCAATTGGTCAGTAAGTTTGATAATCGTAGGAATTTCTTCAATGGCCAATGTTTCTCTTGTCATAACTTTGGACACAAAGCTGCTCAATGTGTTGCCTACAAGACCATCATGACTAGAGAAGCTCAAAAACAAAGGAGTATGACTGGGATCATGAAAATGACCTACAATAACTTTTCTGCTCTTGAGAATGAAATAGAATGTTCTATTTGTAACAACTTCGGTCATAAAGATTCTGAATGCAGGAGTAGGTTTCAGCAAACAACTCAGAAGGAGCAAGCTTCATTGAGTCCCAAAACATGGAGAAAGAAAGAACCGCAACCAGAAATATGTGGGATAACCTTATATGCAGAAGGATAGGAAAATCAGTGGTACATCGACAGTGGATGATCGAAACATATGACAGGTGATAAAGAAAAACTTCAGTCATATAGTGCCTTAGAAAAGGAAAGAAAGGTCTCATTTGGAAATGACACCCCTGCACTCATAAAGGGTAAAGGTTCTATTCTTTTGAAAGAAAAGGTCAAAGCTGGAAATGTTATGTATGTTGATAGCTTAAAGCATAATCTATTGAGTGTCAGTCAAATGTGTGATCAAGGGAATGAGGTAATATTTTGATCAAGTGGATGTATTGTTTGTGAGATTGATACAGGAGAAATAGTGATCAAAGGCATAAGAACTTCAAATAATTTATACATACTCAAGGGAGGACAACAACAATGCTATCTAAGCAAGAATGATGAACACTGGCTATGGCACAGAAGATTGGGGCATATAAGCTTCTCTCAGATAAGGAAAGCATGCAAATATCAGGTGGTTCGTGACCTCCCTGACATCAGAATTCCAGACAATACAATATACAAATCATGTCAGTTTGGTAAGAAAACCAAAACTAATTTCCCTGAGAAGGAAGGCTCAGCTAGCAGGCCACTTGAACTTGTCCATACTGATGTATGTGGTCCAGCTAGGAAAAGGTCACCTCCAGGAGAAGAATACTTTATATTGTTTATTGACAACTTTTCTAGGATGTGCTGGATAGGACTTCTGAACCATAAAGACAAAGCTTTCAAAAAGTTCAAAGCATTCAAAGCCTTGGTTGAAAATGAATTAGATTGCCAAATCAAATTCCTCAGGTCTGATCGAGGAGGGGAATTTACCTCGGATGAATTTTTTAATTTTTGTTAAGAACATAGAATAAGAAGGGAATTCTCTACTGCAAGGACTCCTAAGCAAAATGGAGTAGTGGAAAGGATGAACAAAATGGTTCAACAAATGGCTCGGGCTATGCTGGATGAGTCTGGAACTCCTGCAACCTTCTGGGGTGAAGCTGCATTTGCTGCAGTTACTATTCTCAACAAGACAAACGTCCAGGTGAACAACACTCAAACTCCTCATGAACTTTGGTATGGTAAGACTCCTACGATAAAATACTTCAAAAATTTTGGAAGCAAATGTTACATCAAAAGGACTGATGAAAACCTTGGCGAGTTTGAACCTAGAGCAGATGAGGGCATTCTCCTTGGTTACTCTCCCCATAGCAAAGGATATAAGTGTTACAATAAAAGACTTGGAAAAATTGTTGAAAGTATTGATGTAGTGGTTGATGAAGAAGGAAACATTCCTAGGCAGGTAAAATCCGAAGATTTCAAAGATGATGAGGACTATCCTTCAACATCAAATCAGACTTATGATGAAGAAGAAACCCATGAGGCACTATAAGAATAGATAAAGATAGAAGAAAAGACTCCATCCAGGTACGTTCAGAGGAATCATCTAGAAACTCAAATTTTGGGGCAAAAAGAGGCAGGTGTACAAATAAGAAGAACTATTTCAGAAGCTTCAAGTTATCTAGCATTTCTCTCCTCCACTGAACCACAAAATGTAAGTGAAGCATGCAAAGATGAATGCTGGGTCAAGGCCATGAATGAAGAACTCGAGCAGATTGAAAAGAATAATACTTGGGAGTTAGTTCCAAGACCAAATGATAAGAATGTCATAGGGACAAAATGGATATTCAAAAACAAGCTGAATGAGAATGGAGATGTTATTAGAAACAAGGCCAGACTTCTTTGCAAAGGGTATGCTCAATAAGAACGTATAGACTTTGAAGAAACTTTTGCACCAGTTGCTAGACTTGATGCCATAAGAATGTTCCTTGCTCTTTCTAGCTTTCAGAAGTTCAAAGTATATCAAATGGATGTGAAATCTGAGTTTCTAAATGAAGACTTAGAAGAAGAAGTGTATATTGAGCAACCAGATGGGTTTATCCTTGGAAATGATCCAAAACTTGTATGCAGACTCAAAAAGGCTCTCTATGGCCTTAAACAGGCTCCAAGGGCTTGGTATTATCGCTTGGATAAGTACCTCCATCAACAAGGTTTTACAAAAGGTTCAATAGATAGCAATCTATATATAAAAATTGACAATGATAAGTTGCTAATACTTGTTGTGTATGTTGATGATATCATATTTGGTAGCAATGAAGAAGACATGAGTCAAAATTTTGCCTTGGTGATGCAAAAATAATTTGAAATGTCCATGTTTGGTGAGCTCACATATTTTCTTGGTTTACAATTCCAACAAAACAAAGACAGTATTTTTCTATCACAAACTAAGTACCTCAATCAGATCTTGAAGAAATATGGGATGGAGGAATCGAAACCAGTATGTACCCCTATGGTAACAGGATGTAGCCTCAGTGCAAATGATGAATCAGCAGCAGTGCATCAACCAACCTATAGATCCATGATTGGAAGTCTACTCTATTTAATAGGTACCCGACCAGACATCATGCATGCAGTGGGAATAGTTGGAAGATTTTAGGCAAATCCAAAGGAAACTCATCTTCAAGCAGTTAAGAGAATTTTCAAGTATCTTCAAGGAACTCAAAACTATGGCTTATGGTATCCTAGAAAATCAGATCTCACACTTCATGCATATACAGATGAAGATTAGGCAGGAAGCGTGGATGAAAGAAAAAGAACTAGTGGTGGTTCATTCTTTATGGGTTACAGATTAGTATCTTGGTTCAGCAAGAAACAAAGTTCAATTGCATTATCTACAACTGAAGCAGAATATGTGGCTGCTGCATCTTGTTGCAGACAACTCCTTTGGATGATGCAAACATTGTAAGACATTCAAATCACTTGTACTCCACCTATCTCCATTTTTTGTGATAATACAAGTGCAATTAGTATTTCAAAGAATCCAGTCATGCATTCGAAGACCAAGCACATGCCTATCAAATATCATTTTCTCCAGGAACAAGTGCTTGAACAAAAGGTCAAATTGGAGTATGTCCCCTCCAAAGAACAAGTTGCTGATATACTCACCAAACCATTGCCCAGGGAGACATTTTAATACCTCAGACAAAAGCTGGGAGTAGTTGATGCATCATCTTGCTGTTGAAACTTATCTGTTTTAGAGAAAAGTGGTTGTACGCGAGTTTTATGAGGAGCATCCACGTATATACACCGGTTTCTGTGGATACAGTCGCGTATATGTTGGTTTGAAGGAAATCAGTGGGCCAGAATCAAGATGGAAAGAGTCTGATATGGGTCTGATAGAGACCTTCTGGCATAGGTTCAGGGGGAGCATATACTTCTAATAATGCATTGTTGGCATTATCTTAGAAGATCTTGGTTCAATTTCAAACTTGTTTTTGGTTTCAGGTGAACAGGTGATGAGGAAAAACATGGTTGCTGCTCTGTATGATGATTGACAGATGTTGCTAATGATAGTTGTTGATGACTATCATAGTCTTGTGGTAGATGTTTCGTCTCGATGTCACGCATTTCTTTTCTTATCAAGGTCATGTAACGGCCTACTTTGGTTTCCCCACTATGCCTGGGATGGATGATGTAATGTTATTGTTTTATCTTCTGTAAACTTTTGGTGTATCCCCACTTGGTTGGGAGATGGTTGTATGTATGAGGCTTTGGTGATAGGAAGGTCATTTATGATGTATAAAGTCATGTATCTTCTTGTAGAACATCTTCTTGCAGACCTTGCCTACAATCAGGGAGAGCATGGACAACACAGGAAAGCAGAGATTTCAACATGTATTCAGGGGGATCAAAACCCTTTTCCCTTGATGAAAAAGGGGGAGAATGACTTTGAGTGACTTGGGGTTGCCATCAAGTCCAAAGGGGGAGATTGTTGGCATTATGACACAAGTTTGGCACTATGACACAGGTGTTGTCCTTGATGGCAACTCACTCAGATGACAGATCATAGTTCAGGCTCTCAGAATGAAGGAAAAAGATATATACATAGGTTCCTCTTAACCAAGTTGTGTATACACACGGGATCGACGTTCAAAAGGCACGTATACATATGCACGCACTTTCATGCAAGGAAAAGCGCGTACATGTGGGAAAACTTATTTTTGGTCCGTGGTAGTTAGTCCTTGGTATTTGGACCTATGGTTTCAGACCATGATATCTCGTTTGAAGTGTTGAACCTAGATATTGGGTCCATGGTATTGTTTCATTATGGTTTTAGACCGTGGTATTGAGTAAGGCCTAAAACTATAAAAGGGGAAGGAGATCTCTAGGCAAAGGTATTCACCGAAGTATTGAATATCTTATGAAAGGCAAGATCTAGAACACTAGTCATTGGGTTATGGTGCATAGCTGGATCTGAATCAAGGAGGAACCTAAGTGCAAGGAGAAGGATAAGTTCTATTGATGGGTCAAGATCCTAAGGCTTGAATAATAGTATCTTTGTGTGATTTTGACTTGTTATATTTGGCACATGACTTGATCTATAAATCTGATAATCCGGGTATAACTGATGTCTGAATAAGTGGAAAGGATAAATTATCTTTTATAGATCTGTACGCAGGTTTAGCGAAGCAAAGGTGCATATACGCGCTGGTTCGGTAATTCAAAATAGTGTATACGCAGGTTGGCTTTGATTCAGAAGCGTATGCACACAGGTTGTACACATTGAAGTAGCATACATCTCCTGAAATATGTTTTAGCTACTTCTGTTTGTTGCTGCAGTGTTCTGGGTTCAGAATTGGTGTCTGGTTACTGTTATTGTTTTATAGGTACTACATTCAGAAAGGTGACTATTTGATTCAGTTTTGTTTTGGTGCAAAGATGATTGGTTGATGCAGATATACTTGATATTTGATTGATGTCATTTATGGATCCAGTCTGAAAATTTATGAAACATGGTCCTATTGAAGCCTCGAAAATCGAGTCGACAACAAGGGGGATACCCGCCCGGTCTGGACCTTGGTTGGCAGCTCCTTATCCGTTTGGTATAGCAGGTCCGACTGGGGATAATGGGACCAATTTCCCAATCTATGGGTGTGTGTGTGTAGAATTGGATGTTGCTGATCTAACAGTTCCTATCTAAGCTATTCTAATTCAAACTTTAATCTAATTCTATGCTATTGTAATCTAATAAAAACAGCACATCTAATCTATGCTAGCCCGGGATGTAATTCTTTTGTTATGCGATCTAAAGAGATTTCATATAACAACTGGTAATAAAGATCATTCAGCGATTATAAGAAAGGAAATCAATTAAGATGAACTATTTCACATAAAAAGTTAGGCAAAACAATTGTGAACAGTATATCGCATAATAAGCTATTCATACATTAAACATAAATAAATAGATACCACCGTACAAAAGTGCCAAATGGTAACTCAAGCATTCATGCAATAACATATAAACAACTAAAAATTGTATATCACTTTAACATATAAGCAGAAATGGTCAAGAGATAAAAGTACCATTTATGACTGGTCCTACTCATAAGCTTCAAGCAATAATGATTTATCTCTCCTTGCTCTAACATCTACTAAGAGTACAAAAGTGCAACATCAGTAGCAGATATCAAATGCAAACATCAACAAATCTTGATCCATTCATTCACCAAAACCTCCTCTGAGGGTGCAAAAATGCATGTTCTGAGGACAAGTTTTTGATAAATTTCTGGACCCTTCTCTAAATGCATGAGAAGGGTTTAAATACTACTAACTAAATAACTTAATTACACAGATTCAGGATACGGTTTAAATGACCGCCCTTTTTCTAAGAAAAATTATTTCTAAAAATTAAATCTAATATCTAACTATTTCTGAATTTGCTCCTTAATGTTGCGAGCATTCAATATTTGCCTGGGTAGAGTCGGTTGACTGTCTTCCGCTTTTGGTTGAGCTAAGCAAACAGAAATGGCAAGCGTTGGCACCATTTTTTCCAGCAAAATAGCAGATATACTTGAGAATCATCTCTGGCTATGTGGATTTACTATGTATGCTCAGTAATAACCCAAATTCCACTTGGTTAACCCTCAAATTGCCTCTGCCTTTGCTTTCTTGCGTTTTCTGGGCTTACGAGTGACTAAGCAGTTAGGGACTTTGCTTTTTGAGCAATTTTCTCAGCGATGCACGATTAATCGCGCATCGAAAACTGCCTCCATTCTTTGATCCGGGCCTTTCTGGTGCGTTTTTCACCTTTAGCGCCTTTTCCTTCACCGGATATAAGCTTTAAAATTTTGCAAACATACTACTTTCGTGAGCTTCTAACCTTGAGCATTAAATCGCCTGTTGATATCAGCATTGTTCAACTACTTATTGGACCATGGCTCTAATTGATAGATCTGTAATGGATAGCTCAGTAGTGCTCTGGAATTTGCGGCTCTGTTGCATGCGGTATCCGTTCATGAGGGCATTTCTTCTCTGCTTCTGAGCATTGGAGCTTTACCTTTTTCCTTAATCGCTCCCTGCACATTGCTTCATATTGTTTCTGTTTTTCATTCCTGCAGTTCACACATAAGGAGAGAGTAATGATAATAAAAATCGACAAGAAAGCTCTGAGCTCTATGGATGTACAAAAACATGCCACCTGACGTGAACTAACTCTTTGAAAAACACAAAACTGTCTTTCATTAACACTTGGCGTACATTCATTAATTTTCATTAACGCGCGTATCCAATTTTTCTTGAATGTTGAGCCGGGGAAAATCTGCGATGGACGATTTCTGCGATTCGTATCATAGCATCGCATCATCGCGTTATCGCGTTTTCATCAAGATGTGTTATCGCAGGGTTTCCTGATCACGTTTATCACAGAATCGCAAATTGTTGTTTCGCGCGATCGCAAGATCGCCGATCGCAGTATTGCGTTATCGCGAGATCGCAGATCGTTACAATTCGTTAAATGATTATGTGTTTTTTATGCGATATTTGCGATATGCGATGTCGCATATCGACCATTGGCGATTTCTTAAGGTTTTCGTTTATGAGTGTTTCTTAATGCATGCGATGCGATGGATTTCGCGTCGCACTTCTCGCAATTTATCATTTTACTCACAAGGAAATGTCTTATCTTCTTCGCGCGATGCGATGTTTCCTTAAGGAGTATAATACATGAGTTTTAATTGAATTTTTTGAATTTTTTACTAAGGGTCCCCACTTACCTAGTGTTATTGCTAATACTAAATAACGAGGGGGGTTGTTGGTGGCCACAACAGGTCCCTGGAAGAAAAGAGAAGCTTGTAGCCTTCTGTAGGTCAGCACCTACGTACTAGTTCCTCAGCTAGTACAAGAGCTAAGGGGGTCATAGCTCCCTTCCAGGAGAAGCTGGAGAAGGAGAGAAGGTTGTAGCCTTCTGCAGGTAGCAGCCTGCGTACTGGTATAAGACTGCACCAATACAAAAACATTGTAAAAAGAAGTTTCTAATTAAAGGAAGATAGAGATGAATTGTAGCAGGTGGTTTTCACCCACATTGGGTTTCCACCTTATATCTTATGTTATTATGTGTGACTGCCTGTTCTGTTTTACTGTTCCTGGTTACTATTTATATGGTTTGATTCACAGATTAATGATCAACATCTGAAGAATAATTTAAATTACAAGTCTGCTGGTTATATGTTGGTTTCCTTAACTGTAGTTGCATACCTACGTGGTTTTCACTAGCTGAAGTAGCGTATACAAATCTGATTGTGAAATGAAAAATAATTGACCTGATAATACTGATTCACCCCCCCTCTCAATATTATTTTCAACAAAGAATATAACACAACCCAACATTTCCCATGGTATTATTTTACCTTTATTAACTTTTATTACATGAAATTTTAGCTTGGGACTATTATAGACTCCTCCCACTTAGGGTAACACCGTCATGGGTTTTAAACCACAACTAGACCGAACAAAATTGTTGAAAATAGAAAACATACTTCCTTTGGAGATTTATAACGCAATGTTTTGCAATATTTACAATAACATCTTTCTCAAAAGCAAAACCATCATGACAATATGACAATATAACAACCATACTGCTTATTGGAGCTTATTAACTTACCTCATTGTGGTATTTACAATAGAAACCATACATAAATTTGTACAAATAACAAGAATCATTTACCTTCACCGAAAAACAATGAAGGATACATAGCCCACATCTGATCATCCATCTTCCATGTAGCTTCATCGGGCCCAAAGTGCTTCCGCTGCACTTTACCCTACTCGAGTGCTTTGTTCCAGAGTATGACATGTTTATGCTACAATATGCACTGGGGTTCTGGCTGGAATTCTCCTTCTTTCTCTACCTACAATACATACCAATCACTAACATGATCAACATCCTTTACATATATTTTAAGCAATGAAACGTGAAAAACATCGTGGAATTTCATTATCAGAGATAGTGCAAATCTATAGGCCACTGGTCTGTTGGCATTATGGCTAAAGTGTTGTCCTTGATGGCAACCCATTCAGGTGATAGATCACAGTACTTCAAGTCAGCAGTAGAGATTGATGATCAGCTATCAAATATTGAAGAAAATAAGGGGTACGCAGGTACACCTTACATAAGGTGCGTACACGCAGGTCGGAGTTACATAGAGTGCGTACATACCCACAGGTCAGCCATTCAGGAGGTGCGTACCCCCAGTGCACACATTTCAAGGCAAAGAAATTCACATGTGGGGTTTTCTTATGTTTTACTCTTGGTATTTAGCCGACGGTATTGGGTTATTATGGTGTCGGCTCGTGGTATTGATCCATGTTTTAAGGAAGAGCTTTCCTATATAAAGCAAAGGAGATCATTTGGCTTGGGCATGTTTTGGGTTGAATATCTTATGAGGGCTAGATCTGGTCTAGATCTAAATAAGGCGAATCTACTGATGGACCGAGATCTCTTCGGCGCATGTTCAGATCTGTAGATCTGACTGTCTGGGTTATTTCTGAAGTCTTGAAATCACCTATGCCCGAAGGTACGCAGGTACAGTGAGAGAAAAGTGTGTACATACGCAGGAACGAAGCGTTTCAGGTGCGTCGGTACGCAGGCACAGAAGGGTTGTAGGTGCGCCGATACGTAGGCACAGAAGGGTTGCAGGTGCGCCGGTACGTAGGCACAGAAGGGTTTCAGGTGCGCCGGTACGCAAGCATAGAAGGGTTGCAGGTGCACCGGTACGCAGGCACAGAAGGGTTGCAGGTACGGAGGTCCGCAGGCAATTCAATGGACTCAAAGCGAGGTACGCAGGCTAGCAGTTGAGCAGGGTGCGTACGTAAGCAGGCGAGCAGTTGAGCAGGGTGAGTACTGTAAGCAGGCAAGCAGTTGAGCAGGGTGCTTACATAAGCAGGCTAGCAGTTGAGCAGGGTGCTTACTTCTCTTAAAATCTTTGTTTATCATTGTTGTGTTCTGGGTTTGGTCCTATTATTGTTGATCTGGTTACTACAGTTGTTTGGGTGATTCTCTTATACTTGATGATCATTTGATGCTTATGGATCCAGTTTGAAAATTTATGAAAAGTGGTCCTTGTAAGAAAAGAAGTAGGGGGTTGTAGCTCCCTTCCAGGAGAGACTGGAAAACGAGAGAGAGTTGTAGCTCTCTGCAGGTTGCAGCCTGCGTACTGGTAAAGGACTGCACCAGTACAAAACTATTGTAAAAGGAGTTTCTAATTTGAAAGAAGATAGAGACATATTGTAGCATGTGGTTTTCACCCACATTGGGTTTCCACCTTACATCTTGTGTTCTTTGGTGTGACTATCTGTTTTCTTTATTCATGCTCATTATTTTATGGTACTGACATGCAAAAATAATTCAAAGAACAAATAAGGAAGATTTATTAAAAGAATTAGATAATACTGATTCACCCCCCCTCTCAGTATTATTTCCAACAATTGGTATCAGAGCAGGTCCTTCAGAGAAGCTTGATCGCTTGAAGGTAGATCGTTCATCATGAGCAACTACGAGAGAGAAGCATCAATCAGGCCACCGGTTTTTGATGGGACAAACTTCAATTATTGGAAGGTAAGAGTTACTGCCTATCTTCAATCTCTTGGTACAGAAGTTTGGGACATTGTAGAGACAGGCTACGCTTTTCCTTCAGCTACTCCTACAGATGCACCCGAGAAAAAGAAGTATGAAACAAATGCGAAAGCAATCAGTACTCTATTAGGATGTATATCTCAATCAAAATTCATGAAGGTAATGCACTATAAATCCGCAAAAGAGATATGGGACAAAATTGTCACGAGCTATGAAGGAGATGAACAGGTAAAGCGTGCTAAACTTCAAACTCTCAGAATTCAGTATGAGACTCTCAAAATGTATAATGATGAAAGTGTGGCTAACTATTTTCTTCGGGTAGATGAGGTTGTTAATTGTATGAAAAATTTGGGTGAAGAAATAAAAGAAGCTATTGTGGTTGAAAAGGTTCTAAGATCATTGTCCCCCAAGTTTGAATCTAAAGTATCTGCAATAGAAGAAAAAGAAAATCTACGGATTCTTACTATGTCTCAGCTACATGGAATTCTAACTGCTTATGAAATGAGAAAGGGAGGTCCATCAGATAGAAGAGAAGTTGCTTTCAAGGCATCAGGCAAAGGAGATTATTATGAAGCAAGCCACGTCCCAGAAGAAGAGGAAGAAGAATCAAATTTTGTCAGAAATCTTCAAAGGGGTTCTGGAAGGTTCAGAGGTAAGTTACCTTTTAAATGCTTTGCTTGTGGAAGAGTAGGTCATTATGCTGCAAAATGTCCTTATAAGGATAAAGGAAAGGAACCTGCTAGATGGAACAAGAAACTGAACGCAAATAAGAAAAGCTACTACACTCATGAAGATAGTGATGGTCTATCAAACAGTGATGAAGATGAACAAGGTAATGAATATAAGTTGTTAATGGCATTTGAAGATGATGATTATATGGATGCTATAGATGTGGATAATCTTTATGATGAAATTACTAGACTCAAGAGATGTATAGAAGAAAAGAACATGATCATTGATACTCTACAATTTCAAATAGATGAAAAGGAAAAACATCTTGAAAAATTAGAAGGTGAAATTGTTGGTCTTAGAAAAGAGATTGAGAAAACAAAAGCTATTAATCTCAAGTTTGTCAAAGGATCTGAAACTTTGGATGAGATTATCAATGTGCAGCGGTCTCCACTAAACAAGACAGGTCTGGGCTATAATGGAGAAACTTCTCAAGCATCCACCTCAAAAAGTTATCTTGATGCAGCAAGAAGAAATGAGCAAAAGCACAATGAAGATCATCAGGTAAAGCAGGGACGAACTACAAACAGAAACTATCAGGGGCAATCCATCTTAAGGGTGAACAAAAGCTACAACCAGCCACAGGTAAAATCTTCTCAATTTGGTTCAAGAATAGATGACAATAGAAATTACAATCAATTGGCTGGTAGATTCGATAACTGCAGAAGTTTCTTCAATGGGCAATGCTTTTCTTGCCATAACTTTGGTCACAAAGCAGCTCAATGTGTTGCATATAAAACGATCATGACTAGGGAAGCTCAAAAACAAAGAAGTATGACCGGGATTACAAAAAGGACCTATAACAACTTTTCGGTTCTTGAAAATGAAGTTGAATGTTCTATTTGCAATAACTTTGGTCATGAAGACTCTGAATGCAGGAGCAGGTTTCAGCAGAAAAAGGAACAAGCCTCAAGCACCAAAACATGGAGAATAAAGGAACCACAAACAGAAAGATGTGGGATAGCATTTTATGCAAAGGGACAGGAAAATCTATGGTACATTGACAGTGGATGTTCGAAGCATATGACAGGTGATAAAGAAAAACTTGAGTCATTTTCTGCTCTAGAAAAGGGAAAGAAAGTCTCTTTTGGAAATGATACTCCTGTGACTATAAAAGGAAAAGGAATTGCTCAGTTAAAAGAAAAGGTCAAGGCTGGAAATGTTTTGTATGTTGATGGATTGAAGCATAATCTTCTAAGTGTCAGCCAGATGTGTGATCAAAGAACCGAGGTTATATTCAGATCAAATGGATGTCTTGTTCGTGATCTTGATACAGGTAAAACAGTGATCAAAGGCAAAAGAACTCCAAATAATCTGTACATATTTGAAGAAGGACAACAACAATGTTATCTGAGCAAGGATGATGAGCACTGGTTATGGCATCGGAGGTTGGGACATCTAAGCTTTTCTCAAATAAGGAAAGCATGCAAATATCAGGCAGTTCGCGATCTTCCAGATATCAAAATTCCTGACAACACCATATGCAAATCATGTCAGTTTGGAAAACAAACCAGAACTAACTTTCCAGAGAAAGAAGGATCAGCTAGCATGCCTCTTGAGCTAGTACATACAGATACATGCGGTCCTTTCAGGAAAAGAACACCTCGAGGAGAAGAATACTTGATATTATTCATTGACGATTTCTCCAAGTTTGTCTGGTTAGGACTTATGAAGCACAAAGATGAAGCATTCGAAAAATTCAAATCCTTCAAAGCCTTGGTTGAAAATGAATCAGGTCACAAAATTAAATGCCTCAGATCTGACAGAGGTGGGGAATTTACTTCAAATGAATTTTTCGATTTCTGTGAAGAACATGGGATAAGAATAGAATTCTCTACAGCAAGAACTCCTCAGCAAAATGGAGTTGTGGAAAGAATGAACAGAACAGTCCAACAAATGGCTCGTGCTATGCTTGATGAGTCAGGAACTCCCGCAACTTTCTGGGGTGAAGCTGCACATGCTGCGGTTGTTATTCTCAACAAAACAAATGTCTGAGTGAACAGCACTCAAACTCCTCATGAGCTCTGGAGTGGTAGGACTCCTTCAGTAAAGCACTTCAAAATCTTTGGGAGCAAATGCTATATCAAGAATACTGATGAGCAGCTTGGCAAACTTGAACCTAGAGCAGATGAAGGCATTCTTCTTGGTTACTCTCCACATAGCAAAGCATACAAATGCTACAACAAAAGACTTGGCAGAATTGTTGACAGCATTGATGTAGTGGTTGATGAGAAGGGATACATTCCTAGGCAAGTACATCATGAAGACATCGAAGAAGATGAAGGCTACCCCAACGACAGAATGATGAAGAAGAAGAACCTCAAGAAGAAACTCAAGAAGAACCAGAGGAGCAAACAAGAATAGAAGAAAAGACTCCATCCAGATATGTCCAGAAGAATCATCCAGAATCTTAGATTATGGGGCAGAAAGAAGCAGGTGTACAAACAAGAAGAACAGTTGCAGAAGCTTCAAGCTATTTGGCATTACTCTCCTCTACTGAACCACAAAATGTGAAAGAGGCATGCAAAGATGAATGTTGGGTGAAGGCAATGGATGAAGAACTTGAGCAGATCGAAAAGAACAACACTTGGGAGCTGGTTCCTAGACCAAAGGATAAGAATGTTATCGAAACAAAATGGGTCTTCAAAAATAAATTGAATGAAAATGGGGAAGTAATTAGAAACAAAGCCAGACTTGTTTGTAAAGGGTATGCGCAGCAAGAAGGAATAGACTTTGAAGAAACCATTGCTCATGTTGCAAGACTTGAGGCCATCCGAATGTTCCTTGCTCTCTCAAGTTTTCAAAACTTCAAAGTATTTCAAATGGACGTGAAATCAGCCTTTCTGAATGGAGACTTGGAAGAAGAAGTATACATTGAACAACCAGATGGGTTCATTCTTGGAAATGATCCAAATCTTGTATGCAGATTGAAAAAGGCTCTCTATGGTCTCAAACAAGCTCCAAGGGCTTGGTACTACCGTTTGGACAAATATCTTCATCAACAAGGCTTTTCAAAAGGATCAACAGATAGCAATCTTTATATAAAAGTTGAAAATGACAAATTGCTAATACTTGTTGTGTATGTAGATGACATTATTTTTGGCAGCAATGAAGAAGCTATGAGTCAAAGCTTTGCCTTGGTCATGCAGAAAGAATTTGAAATGTCCTTGCTAGGAGAACTGACATAATTCCTTGGTTTGCAAATCCAACAAAAAGAAGGAGGAATCTTCTTATCTCAAACCAAGTATCTCAAACAGATTTTGAAGAAATATGGCATGGAAGATGCAAAACCAGTATGTACACCCATGGTCACAGGATGTAGCCTCAGTGCAAATGATGAATCTACAGCAGTACATCAACCAACCTATAGATCTATGATTGGAAGTTTACTTTATTTGACAGGTACCCGACCGGATATCATGCATGCAGTTGGAATAGTTGGGAGATTTCAGGCAAATCCGAAGGAGACTCATCTTCAGGCAGTGAAGAGAATTTTCAAATATCTTCAAGGGACTCAAAATTATGGCTTATGGTATCCTAGAGATACAGATCTTACACTTCATGCTTATACAGATGCAGATTGGGCCGGAAGCGTGGATGACAGGAAAAGCACAAGTGGTGGTGCGTTCTTTATGGGTTCCAGACTGGTATCTTGGTTCAGCAAGAAACAGAGTTCGATTGCCTTGTCTACAGCTGAAGCGGAATATGTTGCTGCTGCATCTTGTTGCACCCAACTCCTTTGGATGATGCAGACTTTGTAGGATTTTCAAATCACTTGTACACCACCTATCCCCATCTTATGTCATAACACAAGTGCAATCAGCATCTCAAAGAATCCTGTTATGCATTCAAAAACCAAGCACATACCAATCAAGTATCATTTTCTCCGGGAACAAGTGCTTGAACAGAAGGTCAAGTTGGAGTATGTTCCTTCTAAGGAACAAGTTGCTGATATTCTCACCAAACCATTGCCCAGGGACACCTTTGAATACCTCAGGCAAAAGCTGGGGGTTGTTGATGCATCATCTTATCGCTGAACCTTTTCTGATTGATGGTACAGGTTCAGGGGGAGCATATAATGCATTGTTGGCATTATGGAGGATGTGCAGAAGGAGATCTTGGAAGTAGCTGCAATATGTCTCTATCTCTTTCATGGTGGATTATGGTTCTTCGTTGCAGATCTGGTTCATATTCAGGGGGAGCATGTTCTTAGGGGGAGCATAACCCTTTGCCCTTGATGTCAAAGGGGCAGAATGAAGCTGAAGTTTTGAGGTTGCCATCAAGTACAAAGCGGGAGATTGTTGGCATTATGGCTAAAGTGTTGTCCTTGATGGCAACCCATTCAGGTGATAGATCACAGTACTTCAAGTCAGCAGCAGAGATTGATGATCAGCTATCAAATATTGAAGAAAATAAGGGGTACGCAGGTACACCTTACATAAGGTGCGTACACGCAGGTCGGAGTTACATAGAGTGCGTACATACCCGCAGGTCAGCCGTTCAGGAGGTGCGTACCCCCAGTGCACACATTTCAAGGCAAAGAAATTCACATGTGGGGTTTTCTTATGTTTTACTCTTGGTATTTAGCCGATGGTATTGGGTTATTATGGTGTCGGATCGTGGTATTGATCCATGTTTTAAGGAAGAGCTTTCCTATATAAAGCAAAGGAGATCATTTGGCTTGGGCATGTTTTGGGTTGAATATCTTATGAGGGCTAGATCTGGTCTAGATCTAAATAAGGCGAATCTACTGATGGACCGAGATCTCTTCGGCGCATGTTCAGATCTGTAGATCTGACTGTCTGGGTTATTTCTGAAGTCTTGAAATCATCTATGCCCGAAGATACACAGGTACAGTGAGAGAAAAGTGCGTACATACGCAGGAACGAAGCGTTTCAGGTGCGTCGGTACGCAGGCACAGAAGGGTTGCAGGTGCGCCAGTATGCAGGCACAGAAGGGTTGCAGGTGCGCCGGTATGCAGGCACAGAAGGGTTTCAGGTGCGCCGGTACGCAGGCACAGAAGGGTTGCAGGTGCACCGGTACGCAGGCACAGAAGGGTTGCAGGTGCGGAGGTCCGCAGGCAGTTCAATGGACTCAGAGCGAGGTACGCAGGCTAGCAGTTGAGCAGGGTGCGTACGTAAGCAGGCGAACAGTTGAGCAGGGTGAGTACTGTAAGCAGGCAAGCAGTTGAGCAGGGTGCTTACATAAGCAGGCTAGCAGTTGAGCAGGGTGCTTACTTCTCTTAAAATCTTTGTTTATCATTGTTGTGTTCTGGGTTTGGTCCTATTATTGTTGATCTGGTTACTACAATTGTTTGGGTGATTCTCTTATACTTGATGATCATTTGATGCTTATGGATCCAGTTTGAAAATTTATGAAAAGTGGTCCTTGTAAGAAAAGAAGTAGGGGGTTGTAGCTCCCTTCCAGGAGAGACTTGAAAACGAGTGAGAGTTGTAGCTCTCTGCAGGTTGCAGCCTGCGTACTGGTAAAGGACTGCACCAGTACAAAACCATTGTAAAAGGAGTTTCTAATTTGAAAGAAGATAGAGACATATTGCAGCAGGTGGTTTTCACCCACATTGGGTTTCCACCTTACATCTTGTGTTCTTTGGTGTGACTATCTGTTTTCTTTATTCATGCTCATTATTTTATGGTACTGACATGCAAAAATAATTCAAAGAACAAATAAGGAAGATTTATTAAAAGAATTAGATAATACTGATTCACCCCCCCTCTCAGTATTATTTCCAACATGGTCCAGTCCTTTCAAGGATCTCAAAATGCCTGCAATACTATGGTGCCAACTTGGCAGATGATCCAATCCTCAAGGATTTCTTCTTGTGCTTGATGCACAAATACACATGCTCCCCAACCTAAAACTCCTTAAATTCCCTATTCTAGTACATAACTTTTCTTCTTATCCTTTTTTTCCTATAAATTCTTCTTTATAACTTGTATTTCTTGTTCCATGTTTGCCAACATGTCTGGTCCAATAAGTACCCTATTCATTCAACCACTCTAGCTAATGGGAGTGTTACAACTCTGCCCATACAGTGCCTCAAATAATCTCATCCTTTGTGACTCATGATACCATTATTATAAGAAAACTCAACCAATGGAAGGCACTCCCCCCATCTCCTTTGTTAATACATCACATACATCCTCAGTATATCCTCTAGAACCTTGTTGACCCTCCTTGTCCATCCATATGTCTGTGGGTGGTAAGTTGTATTGAAGGCCAAATTTTTCCGCAAACTTGCAAATAACTCCTTCTAAAACTTGGAAGTGAAGTTAGCATCCCTGTCTGACACAATCTCCTTCGGAACACCATGAAATCTTATGATCTCCCTGATGAAGACCTATGGTACCTCACTAGTTGAATAAGTAATATTCATTGGAATGAATTTAGATACCTTGCTCAACCTTTCTACCACTACCATGATAGAATCATGCTTCCTCGATGTCCTCGGAAGACCTGTAATGAAATCCATGGAAATGACCTCCCATTTCCACTTTAGAATTAGAATAGGCTGAAGCAACCCAGCTGGATGATTACAGTCTGCTTTGACCTGCTGACTATCCAAACATCTCGCCACGAACTCTACCACTTGCTTCTTTAAATTAGGCCTGTAGTAGAACTTCTTAATTGTTGTCAATGTCTTTTGATATCCTAGGTGACCTGAATATGGTTTTACACAAAACTCACTCAAGATAATCTTTTTAAGTTCACTGTCATTCGACGCATAAATCATGTCCATAAATATCACCAAGCTATTTGTTGTAAGATAATAATCCACATCCTGATCACCTCTACCTTGTTATAACTTATGTATAAGCTCCTTGTACTTGTCATCCTATTGTCCTGGGTATAAGATCTGATCTTATAAATTTGTCCCATATGAGCTCACTGCTGCAACATGGTTCAACTGCACTTTCCTACTCAGAGCATCTGCAACCCTTTCCTCCTTTCCCTTAATGTACCTAATCTCAAAGTCAAACTTACTGAGAGTAACCAACCATCTGGCTTTCCTAGCACTCAGATTCAGCTGGTCAAACAAATATCTCAACCCATTGTGATCACTCATCAACACAAACCTCCTTCCAAGAAGATAATGTCTCTACATGTTCAAGGCATGAATAATAGCTGCCAACTAAACATCATGAGTCACTTAATTTTTCTCGTTCTCATTTAGTTTCCTAGACTCATAACATATCACTTCTCCCTCCTGCATCAAGACTCCACCAATTCCTCTCTTTCAAGCATCTATACACACTACAAACTATTTGTCCATCTCTACAATCTTTAATTAACACTGTAGAATTTGTCAACAACTGCCTCAACTACTCAAAACTAGTTGCACACTCCTCTTTCAATTCAAACTTCTTACCTTTCCTCTACAATGATGTAATAGGATATGCAATGTGTGAGAAGTTCCCGATGAACCTCCTGTAATAACCTTCGAAGCCCATGAATGATTAGACTTCCTCCACATTACTTGGAGCTAACCACTCCATGATAGATTTTATCTTCTCCAAATCTATTGCTATGCCATTCTTGGAAACAACATGTCTGAAGTAATGTACTTCTGTCGGAAGGAAATTGGACTTGCTAAGCTTAGCATACAACTGATGCTCTCTTATAAATCTCAATATTGCTACTAAATTCTTGGCATTTTCTTCCTCATTCTTAGAATATATGAAGATGTCAGCAATGAATATAATAACAAACTTGTCCAAATAAGGATGAAACACACTATTTATCAAAGATATAAAATTAGCTGGAGCATTAGTCAAACCGAATGGAGCTACAAAAAACTCATAATTCCCATACCTGGTCCTGAAGGAAGTCTTGTAGTTGTCATCTTCTTTGATGTGTACCTGATGATATCCTAATCACAGATTAATCTTTGAGAACATTGCTACTCCCTTTAACTGATCAAACAAGTCATCAATCCTCAGCAATGGATACCTGTTCTTGATCGTCACCTTGTTCAGCTGCCTGTAATAAATGCACAATCTAAGAGTACCATCCTTCTTCTTCATGAACAATACTCATGCACCCCAAGGCGATACACTTGGACTAATGTATCCTTTATCAAGCTTTTCTTCTGTTGGGTGTGGAGCCTGATTATCTTCTTTATTTAGAGGTATCACCACATTGGACCCCAGTTCGCAATGTGGTGGCAACTCCGCCCATAATATTTGCACTGCAAGGGGGGTCTTGGGCGGGGGGGGACTGCGATCATTGGGAACCCCCACGGGGGCTTCACTTGGGGAGCAATATCATACTACATGGGTTCATATTAGGGGATATATATTGAGGAAAAAATGGAATAATATATTGGGGGGTATATAGGGGGTAAATGGTTTTTATATTGGAAAATATAAAAAATGGAGCTTAAAGTTAATGAAAAAATATAAAGGGGTATAAAAAATGTTAATGAAAAAATAGATATCTACAATATATAGTGAAAGTAGGGGTTTTAAATTGGGAAGTTGTATTGGGTTCATATTGATAGGGGGTTAAAAATGTGATTTTTAGAGGGATTTTCCAATATGTAGTCAAATTAAGGGTATTGTTTAATATGCCACGAACGCACGTGATATGTCAGAGGTTCACTGAGTGAATTCCTTGTGGGAGCCCCCCCCTAGCAAGGGATCAGGGGCAATGCCCCCGAAGCTAAACATAGATGTATTATTGCCTTGTAAAATGTTTTAATTTCGTAGTCAATTTGGGTCGTTCATTAGGCAGATATCTAACGATAGAAGTTATGTTTAATTTACGGGTTTTTTTCCCTAGAAGGAAACCACTCACTATATATGAGGGAATTGTATTGTGTCTATCTAGATCAGTATTCTGAGTGAGAAAGAGAGAGGAGATTGTGTGAGAGCAAAGAGGGAATTACAGTGGATCTGCTGTAGGTTGTATCTCTTCAGTTTGTTGGATAATATAAAAGGAAGGACTCATTTTTTCTCCATGGATGTAGCCCAAATTGGGTGAACCACATATATCTGTGTCTCTCTTGTTTTATGTGTTTTTTGTGTTTATATTTCTACAATATATTTTATGTGTTCCATTTCTCTATAATATATAATTTTCTAACTAATGGTATCCGAGTTGAAGGTCTATTTGGCTAATAAACTCGCAGGAGAGAAGGGTTCCTGGTTCGAGTGGGAGCAATGGCGGAAGATGGTAGGTTTAGGGTTGAAAAATTTAATGGCCAAAACTACTAGCTATGGAAGATGCAGATGGAAGATTATTTGTACCAGAAAGATCTGTACCAACCATTGAGCAGAAAGGAAAAGAAGACGATGAGTATTACAAAGACAAAATGGGATATCCTTGACAGAAAGGTAGTTGGAACAATACGGCTATGCCTAGCGGTGTTGGTAGCCTTTAATATTTCAAAGGAAACAGAAATAAAGGGTTTAATGTCCACATTGGCCAAACTATATGAAAAAGCCTCAGCCTCAAATAAGGTATTTCTTATGAAGCGTTTATTTAATATGAAGATGTCAAAAGGTGGATCTGTTGCTGATCATTTAAATGAATTTAATACAGTTACCAGTCAATTAAGTTCTATAGGGGTAACTTTTGATGATGAAGTTAGGGCTCTGTTATTTCTTTGCTCATTACCAGAAAGTTGGAATGGTTTAGTTATGGCCATTAGTAACTCTGTCTCTGAATCTAGTACTTTAAATTTTGATGATGTTGTCGGTGTAATCCTTAGTGAGGAAATGCGACGGAAAAGCTCCGGTGAGACATCAGGTAATGCTTTGACTACAAAGACTAGGGGAAGAAAAGTGGAAAGAGGAAAGAGCCCAGGATATCGTAGTAAGTCAAGGAAAGGCGGATCCAAGTCCAGATCGGGGATAGTGTGCTAGAAATGCGGGAAGAAAGGACACCTGAAGAAAGACTACAAGTGTCAGAAGGGAAAAGAAGGAGATGCGCAACAAGAAAACAATCATGAAGCGAATGTGACAGGTGATGTGTTGCAAGATTCTTTGATTATTTCATTAGAAAATATTATTGATGCCTGGGTGGTAGATTCAAGGGCCTCATTCCATGCCACACCTAATAAGAAACATTTTCATGATTATGTTCAAGGAGATTTTGGACAGGTTCGATTGGGTGATGATAAACCCTATAAAATCATTGGAATGGGTACATTTTTTATAAAAAAATGGAATGGAAATAAATGGCTATTGAAGGAGGTAAGGCATGTTCCATATCTGAAGAAAAATCTAATTTCAACAGGGAAGTTGGGAGGTGAAGGTTGTGTGACTACTTTTACAGATAAAACCTGGAAGGTCACTAAAGGATCCTTGGTAATAACAAAAGGAGAAAAGGTTGATACATTGTATTTATGCAATGGTATTTCTAATTCTGTTAATTCTTTAACCTCCACAAGAGAAGATACGACATTGTGGCATCATAGGCTTGGGCACATGAGTGAGAAGGGGATGCAGATTCTTCACTCAAGAAATTTGTTGCCAAGTTTGAAGCATGTTGATTTAAAATTCTGTGAGAATTGTGTTTACAGAAAGCAGAAGAGAGTAAGATTCCTCAAAGTTGGCAAAGAAAAGAAGAGCGAAAAATTAGAGCTTGTGCATACAAATGTATGGGGACATGCTAAGGTATCATCTCTCGATGGCCCTCGTTATTATGTTACTTTTATTGATGATGAAACTAGAAAAACATAGATTTATTGTATTCGAAATATATCTGATGTATTTGATACTTTCAAGAAATGGAAAGCTTTGGTTGAAAATGAGACAGGAAAAAGGTTGAAGTGTCTCAGATCAGACAATGGAGGTGAATATTGGAGCAAAGAGTTTGATAGGTATTGTTCAGAGAATGGAATTCGCATAGAGAAGACAGTTCCAGGAACACCACAAGAAAATGGTGTGTCAGAAATGATGAATAAGACAATCATGGAGCGTGCAAAGGTGCATGAGATTGCATGCAAGATTGCCTTTACAATTTTGGGCAGATGCTGTAGATACGGTTGTTTATCTAATAAACAAAGGGCCTTCAAGTTCCTTGGATGGTGGTATTCCAGAGGAGGCATGGACAAGTAAAAAGGTAAACTACTCATGTTTAAATACTTTTGGTGGTGAAGCCTTTTTCCACATTAATCAATAAAATAGAACAAATCTTGAGGTAAAATAAAAGAAATGTACCTTTATTGGATATGGTCTTAATGGTTTTGTTTATCGATTTTATGATTATGAAAAACACAAAATCATTAGAAGCAGAGATGTCATATTCAATGAAAAGGTTTTATATAAGAATCAGCTGCAGGAAAAGAAATAGAAAAAAGAAAACAGAGAATACACAATGCTTGATGAGATCACAAAAAAAGTGATGGTGCTTGAAAATCATAATGATCAACAACTAGAACAACAACAAAAACCACAACAACAACAAGCACCTCAAACACCTAAAAGTGGTGTTAGAAGATCTACCAGGATAAGTAGACCCCCTGAACGATACTCTTCTTCATTATATTATGTATTGTTGACTGATTCTGGTGAACCAGAATGTTATGAAGAAGCAGTGCAGGTAGAAGCCAGGAAGAAGTGGGAGCAAGCCATGAAAGAAGAGATGGACTCCTTAGCACATAACCAGACTTGGGACTTAGTCAGGTTGCCTACAGATAAAACATCATTGCAGAATAAATGTGTTTACATGTTGAAGGAAGAAGATGGAGGTAGAAAAAGGTATAAATCTAGACTTGTGGTGAAGGGGTTTTCACAGAAAAAGGGTATAGAATTTGATGAGATATTTTCTCCTATTGTTAAATGACTTCAATCAAAACTATTTTAAGTCTAGTAGCAGCTAAAGATTTGCATTTTGAGCAGTTAGATGTAAAGAAAACCTTTCTCCATGGGGATTTGGAGGAAGAGATATATATGCAGCAGCCACAAGGATATGAGGTAAAAGGGAAAGAGAAACTAGTGTGTAGGTTCAAGAAGAGCTTGTATGGCTTAAAACAAGTTCCAAGGTAGTGGTATCTAAAATTTGACAGGTTTATGTCTGAACAAGGTTATACTAGATGTCACTTTGATCATTGTGTTTATTTCAAAAGGCAAAATGATGGAAGTTATATTATATTGTTATTGTATGTAGATGACATGCTTGTTGTAGGTTCCAACATGCAAGAAATAAATGTGCTTAAAATAAAACTAGAGAAATCATTTGCAATGAAGGATTTGGGTGCTGCAAATCAAATCCTTGGTATGAGAATAACTAGAGATAGGAAGAATCGAAAATTAACATTGTCTCAGAGTGAGTACATAGAAAAGGTGTTGAAAAGATTTAATATGCAAAATGAAAAACCAGTTAGTATACCTTTGGCTAACCATTCCAAACTAAGTAAGGAGGTGTGTCCCAATACTTGGGAATAAATGGCTCATATGTCTAAAGTTCCATATGCATCAACAGTTGGAAGCTTAATGTATGCTATGCAATGGTCTGCGCAAGGCCTGATATTGCACATGCAGTGGGAGTTGTAAGTAGGTACATGAACAATCCAGGAAAAGAACATTGGATGGCAGTGAAGTGGACTCTCTGGTATTTGAGAGGTACCACAAATCAAGCATTATGCTTGGGTGGTTCAAACATAACTCTATAACAGGAAAATTTTCAGGGGCTAATATTCACCCATGGGTTATATACTTTTTCCAAAAAAAGAGATTCGCTAATTTCCATTTTTTTGTAAAAATAATTCGCCCAAATTTTATAGAATGAAATTATTTTACCTTAAAAATCGCCAAAAGATTATACATACACTATATAAAAATATTATAAATTTGAATATTTTTACAAAAATATGTCCAAACATTTTATAGATTTTATATTATGGATTAGTGGGATTTGCCCAGGTTTCTAAACTTTAAGATAAATTTCCATCCTTAAAATTTTCTGATGTAGATATGGTGAGTGATAGAGATAAAAAGAGGAGAACAACAGGGTATGTGTTTACTATAGGTGGAATAGCTTTCAGTTGGGTCTCAAAACTGCAAAGTCTTGTTGCACTCTCAACAACAGAAGTAGAGTATGTTATTGCTACAAAAGCTAGTAAAGAAATGATTTGGTTACAAAGTTTTCTGGATGAATTAGGTAAAAAGGAGGAGTTGGGCAGGTTATACAGTGACAACCAGAGTGCCATACATCTTGGAAAGAACTCTGCATTTCATTCTAATACTAAACATATACAACTCAAGTACCATTTCATATTGTCAGTGTTGGAAGATGGATAGTTGAAGTTGGAAAAGATACACACTAGCTAGAATCTTGCAGATATCTTAACAAAAGTTGTAACCAGGGAGAAACTGAGATTTTGCTCAGTTTTAATTGGTCTTCAAGTATGATGAAGAACATTAGAAACAACCAGGCCCAAAGTGGAGTCATTGTCCAACAAATGAAGTAGCGGTGGAGTTGTTATAATCAGTATCCAAGTGGGAGATTGTTGGGTGTGGAGTCTGATTATCTTCTTTATTCAGAGGTATCACCGCATTGGACCCCAGTTCGTAATGTGGTGGAAATGTTGCCCGCAATATTTTCACTGCAAGGGGGATCTAGGGTGTGTGGTTGTGATCTTTGGGAGCATCCCCTTGGTGGGGGATCGGGGGCAGTGCCCCCAAAGCTAAAAACAGATGTAAAATTTCCTTGTAAAATGATGTAATTTCATAGTCAATCTGGGTCATTCATTAGGCAGAGATCTGATGGTAGAAGTTATGATTAATTTAGGGTTTTTTTCCCTAGAATGCAACCCCTTGTTATATATGAGGGAATTGTATTGCGTCTATGTAGATCAGTGTTCTGAGTGAGAAAGAGAGAGGAGACTATGTGAGAGTGAAGAGGGAATGACAACAGATCTGCTGTAGGTTGTATCTCTTCATTTTGCTGGATAATATAAAAGGAAGGACTAGATGTTTCTCCGTGGACATAGCCCAAATTGGGTGAACCACGTATATTTGTATCTCTCTTGTTTTATGTGTTTTTTGTGTTTATATTTCTGCAATATATTTTATGTGTTCCATTGCTCTGTAATATATAATTTTCTAACATCTTCAGCTGCAAATTGAACTATACTAAATCTAGAGTGCTCATCCTAAAAGATGCCTTTGATGTTAGTTTTTCCCCTGGTACCAACTCAATAGAAAAGTATACTTCCTTATGCAAAGGAAACTCTGGATTCTCTACTGGAAACACATCCTCAAACTGTTGCAATACAAGGTACCTCTTGAATATTTCTACATCCTCAACATTCGTACCCTTGTCACTGGAAATATGAACTGCAAACATCACACACCCTTTCCTACAAATGCGATTAGCCTACATAGCTATGACCATCCTCACTAATTTAGAATTATTCTTCCCCTACAAGATTCTGTTTTGTCCATTATCATATAGCCACTCAATTTCCTTTTCATAGCAGTTTACTTTGGTCCTATGGTGATACAACCAATCCATACCCAAAATCATACTATGTGATCCCAATGGAAGTACATTCAAATGTGTTGTTTTAGGCATGCCATTCAACTCAAATGCACAAGCTCTTACCTAATGATGAACTCTCTTCTTCGTATAGCTAATTGCACCAACCAATACTCTACATGCACTTCTTTTCTCAAGCCACACTTATCCACCAGTTCAGGATTAACATAACTATAATTAGATCTAGGATCAATCAAAATAGAAATAACTTGATCACAAATCTTACCATCCATCTCAATGATAAAAACCTGATGATCCTCCTTCATGTTGTCCACAACTACGTAAATCTGAGGAATGCTATGACCAACATCCCCAACTGTTTGTGCCTCCTAAGTAGTATAGATCTGAGGCCTAACTCCTTGGTACAATGGACAATCCTTCTTATAATGATCTTTGCCACATATCCAATAATGCAATGGTTCTCTACTATCACCTCTAGTCTTCTTCTCTCCAGGCCGTGACACATATCCCTTCTCCACTTCACTGAACTTCTTATAAGCAATGACATTTTGTTTCTCACCCGCATCTTGAGGTCATCCCTGCTTCGTTGGCTGTTTTCCTTTGACTTTCTCATTTCCTTTTAAGTCATGCTTAGGCTCATCTTTTTTCTTTGACTTCTCATAACAATGCTTCAATTTATGGATGGATTCCTCAACAACTCCTTGAGATATGACACATACCTCAACAACTCCAAGAATCTGCTAGTGTACTCATCATCTTTCATAGAACCCATCTATAGCTCATAAAACGACTTACCTTTATCATCATAGTACCTATCCAATAAGTACTTCTTCTTCAAGCGTTTCTCGAACTCATCCCAAGTCAATTCTTCTTCCTAAAATCCACTGACATTCTTCAAATGTTTCCACCAAATATTTGCCTTTCGTTTAAGACTGAAAGTGGCTATCATAGCTTTCATGTTCTCTGAGTAGTTATGAAATCTGAAGAACTTCATTCCAAGCAACCATGCCTCTAATTATTTTGGCTTCTTCATCTCTCCATAAAACGTTCTTGAACTCCTAAGGAAGATGCTCCCTCCTGATTTAAGGATGATGACGACGATGACTGTAATGATGTCTCTTGGATGATGAACTGGAATGATGCTCATATATACCAATCCTCCTATTAGGTGTATCCAGTGATCTTCCACCTCTAACTGTGTCCCCTCTATCCAACCTGTATCTGGACCGAGATCTGTTACCATAGGCTCCATTAGTTCTCTCTTCCTGTTCTTCACTGATCCTCAGCTGTCCCTATCTCTATAACTCTAACAAGCTCTGAAGGATTGTTTCATTAAAATCTACCCGCTTCTCCTGAGCCATTGCAAGTCTTTCCTAAGCCTCAACCAACCTGTCATTGTCTTATTTGCAACTTCTGATCTTTTCCCTCAAGCTCTTTAATGTATTTGCTATACCAAGAGAATATTATTCTCCTTACTGCCCAACTAATCTGTAGGGTGAGTCACGGGAACTGTATTCTACCATTTTGCTTGTGATCATGAATTCAAGGATATCATATTAGATAAACCAAATAGATACCAATTTCAAATCCTTACCTGAGTGATGTTTAGGGGAGGATTATCTCATTTGCAAGATCAGTCCACATTAGCATGTACATGTATAATCATAAACATATCTATGTAATAACATAACATCACAACAACATCATGCGTGATCATACCAACTATATACCCTTATCCCATGCAACCAATCGTAACATTGACAACATCAGACTTATCCAAAGAGAGAAAAACCATACTCTGATACCACCTTGAGGTATCATATATGACCCAAAGAGAGCGCAACCCGCTCTGATACCATGATGTAATGCCTCATCCCACATTTACCCACTTTCACTAGCTTTCCCGAGATAAACATGAGCTAAGGGTCACTATGATATGACTCAACTTCCTATGTGACCTTAAGGAAATGGAGTCAATAATTGAAGACCTTACTGACTTCCCTCAGGTGGCACAGGACTTTGAGGAATAACCCAACCCCTCCAGGTGTCCAACCTTTGAGACAACTCACTTTTTCCCTAACCTTGAGCCCCATTCATTCCATTTCTAAGGCCTCCATGTGACTATGGTTTCCCATTCGCTCCCATAGGCCTACATCAGTGCGACTATGGTCTTTTTCTACCAGTGTTGTGACAACGACTATGAGAATTAAGACTAATTTCCAGGGTTGGGGCTAAGCCTTTGCCCAGAAATCCATGAAACTTCCAGAACTCATAAAATGCATGAAGACAATGTTTACAAAGAAAAACTGGAACTAGGACTTGACCTGACCATCCCCAACCAGGACTGTAATTCTATCAAACACTTGGTAGATATACAACCTACATGTCATGAATGCAAGTGTGAACATAAGGGGCTCAAAACTTAACTGAGGTTTAACAAGAAGGTTTTCTACCTTCTCACATTAGCTGTCATATCATTAATTAGGTCTTGCATTCATTATTTATTCAGTTATGAGTAAAAACATGGTTAGAGCCATGATTGAGAATTGTCATATAAACATGCTTCTAACTAACATACAAACAAATAAATAACCATAAGAGAACAACCATTAAAGCCATATAATAACCAGTACATTTCCTTATCAAAAGCAAGAGAAATTGGCTTTTATTAAACATAGGCACTTACTAATCGGGTTCGAGACTCCCATGTTCCACCCTACCATAGATTGGATAAACCATATATTTATTTCATCCAATCACCCCCATGCCATTTTCCAAGCATGAATGTGGGATCTCATGTGATAAACCAATCCAAAGACAACCAAGGGAATCCAGAGGTTAAACCAGCTCCACCCTCTCCATACATTGATCACACCTGAACTGAGCTTGAATGCCTCAGAATTTATTCACCATCCTTGAGGATTTTTCTTGTCTCCATCCTCAGGATTTATCATGTATCCTGCCATTACCGATCAAGGGATTCCTAGGCCTTTGGGAATTTTCCTGAGACCATCTCACCCTAGATTTCGAAACCATATGGAAATCCAAAGCTCAAATTGTGAACAATCCCATCACAATGTGGCTATTCGAAAATGGAAAGGCTAGGCTAAAATCAACTGTCAATCCCAGAAAAATCCATTCCAACGACAACAAAAGAACCATATACTAACATTTACATACCATGCATGTCAAAACCATATAGGAAATCACACACGCAATCTGTTACCTGCAAGTATTCTCGCTAATGATACTTGATCCTTGCCTTCCTTTTACTTCCTTGCCCTTCTTTGCTTTCCTTTCCTTTGCTTTCTTTTCATTTCATTTCCTTGCATTCTTACTTTCTTTCTCCTTTGGGTGGTCTTCTCTTCTCTGAAGCTAATCAAAAACTGAATTGACAAAAAGGTTAAACTGACAAAAAAAAGGTACCAACTAATCCTCGGAAGCCTTTTTATTAATGAGACCTCTATTTTCTTCAATTTTTCATTATTTTCCTTCATTTTCCTCCTCACATGCAACCTGAGACCTTTCACCTTCATTTTCTCCTAATTTTCACTATTTTCATAAATAAAATTCCAAATAATGCCTCTTTTCCTTTTCAAAGCCTTAGCCATTACCTTTGCCAATTTCCCTTTGCCATAAACACAACAAGTGATGCCCACTAGGATATTTTGCCCAACATTCAGTTTAGAATAAGTGTCTCTTGCCCGTGGTCTTATTTTACCTTCATTAACTTTTAATACATGAACTTTTAACCCAGGGCTGCTACATTTTTTTATTTAGATTATTCTTTTCCTCTTTTTTAAAATAAAACATGTGTCAACTCCACATTGAACGCAAACAGAATCACCCATCAATAACATATTGTGTAGTGGAATAGGCCTCACAATAAAATATATAAAAAAATGACTATTTTTTTAATTTATATTACTTAATAATATCTTATTTTTTCTTTCCAAATATGAAAATATGTGATAAAAAAATCAACATAATCATTTAAAAAATAAACTTTAAACTTAAAATAAATAAATAAAATATTGTAATTGTAAATACAAATTATATATATATATATATATATATATATATATATATATATATTTTTAAATTTTATGTTTTCTCAATAATACCTCCATACCTCCATGTCACCCTCCCCCATATGATACTATGTTATATATAAACAACAAGTTAGCTTAAAAATCGAAATTGTGTAATCATATTATATAAAAATCTATATATAATTGCATGCCACACCCTTTAAATGTTTTAAATTTGCGACTTCTCAATTCTTTCTATTAAATGGTTTTATTATTTTTATATTTTAATAAAAAAAACCCTTTATCTTGCCCCATGCTAGAATAAAACCTGTAGCAAAAAGCATTATATTCATAGGAGAATATATTCATGTATCATCAATATGATTTTATATATCAATCATGTTAACTTTGAAGTGAAATTTCTTTTAAACGGATTTGAATGCCTTTGCATTGGAGCATCAAGTATTAAATTGATTTTTCCGAAATGCTAGTAGGTTGAAAAGCGTGTAATTTTAATTTAATTGTTAATAAATATTAGAATTTTATAAAATATTTTATAATATTTTAAATAGTATATATAAATTAAAAGTTGAGATTAAATAGTATATAGTTAAGATTTTATTTTCAAAATAGTTATGTTTTTTTGTCTTTTTATTAAATTGATTAATTAAAAAATTTGTTATATGAACAAGTATCATATGAAATGGGTTATGGTTTTTTGGTTATGGGGTGTTGATAAGTCATTGTTGATAGATGATATCATAACCAAGCTTGTTTACAGATTAAAAATCTCATTGAAAAGTGGGAGTAAATCTCCATAGTGAATATTCTTGTTCCATACATTTTAAAATGTATATATGTTTCTTATATGCTAATTTTTATAATAATAATAACAAAGGATACTATAATTTAGTTGGTTTTTGTGATTTTTTTTAATTTTAACAACCTCAAATGTATCATAAAGTGATTTATGCTTATTGAGAATTGATGTGTATCAGTATTTACTAGCTATTTAATTTACATAGTTGCGCTAGTTTAAATATATATATATATATGAATGATAAAATTTATTAAATTTAATTATTAATAATAAAGACAATTATTTTTTATTAACTTATGGCAATTATTTAACAAAAATTATACCACTTAAAATTTCATTAATTATTTGTAAGAGGATAAAGTTTCATTTTAACCTAGATAATATACATAAAAAAAAAAGTCACCATTCATTGTCGTGATCACTAAAGCTAACTTATTTAAGTGGAGTTGTGTTTTTTAATAACATTTAATCTTAAACTTATGTATAAATCAAATATTATCCCAATTGCATCTACATTTATGAAAAACAATTTTTTTCTAATGAATAACTAAATTTAATCTAAGAAATTTATACTTTGAATAGATAACCACTAAATACAGGTAATTTTATGTAAAATATCATGTACTTAAATAATTGGGAACCAATTAAATTGTTATTAACATATGTTTATTTCTTACTTTCAAAATTATTAACTATTAAATAGGAGGAAATTACACTATTATTAGTATTAATATGTATTTGTCTAAAATACTTTAGGTGCCTGTGCTCGTTAAAGCCATGCTCCCCAAACATGGTGAATTAATAGATGACACATCTAACTCCTAATGTCATCTCATGTTTCTTAGACCCATCTAATTTATTTTTTTAGTTTTATTTATTTTTAATGTTAGTAGTTATCATCTTATAATGGGACACTTTTTGTGATAGTTTTAATTCTCCCAAAGTGGTTTTCATCCTCAATCCCTCACCATGACATTTGAAGAAAAGACCTTGTGAGGATTAAACCACATCCAAACCAATTGATCTACACCTCATAGGTTACTCCTTTATATTAGTTATAAAAAAGAATATTTTTGATCTCTTAAGTTAGTTTAAAAATATGTTTATACTAATTTCTCTTATTTTCTATTTTTTATTTGTGTTACAATTTCTCATTAAATTTCGTTGTGATTATGTTCATAGTGATATATATATATTTATTAGAGTTTTTCCCTCTCTATTCTTCCACATATTACCTAAGAATCAACTTAGTTATGCCACCCTCTCTGAAATCACAAAAAAATTTACTTAAATTTTACCTAAGAATCAACCTCTTTATGCCACCCTCTTTTAAGTCTAGAAAAACTTTTACTTAAATTCGTAGCCATGCTATCAAGTCTCTTATCATTCTTGTTGTTTATCTTGTGCTTGTACATTAGGTACCTAATCATATCCTTTCCTTCCATGGGTGGAATCTTCACCTCCAGACAAAGAATTAAAAAGAGTATGTTGCTTTTAATTTTAAATTTTAAAGTATAAATGTTTTTGGATTTGCTCAATTTCCTCTAAATTTCTCTATAAACATTTCAATTATAAACTTCACATCCATATAAGATAAATAGAGTAACAATCATGTCAAAGAGGACTTTCTATTTTCCCATAACCAATCATTAACTCTTTTATCAATGCTATAGTTTCAATTGAGCTTGTAAAAAAGGTCAACTCCAATATACTTGTACAAATTAAGTTCATCTAAGTTGTTGTTGTTATATACAAAATCAAGATAACTAGCACAACCATATAAATCAAATAGTTGGTAAATGTCAATATGCATCAAAACACTTGCCTCGTGATACACCTCTAGTTTCCAAGATTTTAAAAAATCATAAAAATTAACTAAATTATAAATTTATTTTAAATTATTATTATTATTATTATTATTATTATTATTATTATTATTATTATTAATTATAAAAATAATTAATATATAAGTTAAACATATATATAGATTTACAAAAACATGTAACAAGATTCTTAACCATGAAGATTAACCCCACTTAAATACCATAAAGATTCTTCACCTATAAATAGACTTTGTTAGGATACCATGTGTCAATACCATGGCTTACTAATACCACATATCCAAAAAAAATATAGTTCATGTTCAATCAATTTAATTAAATGGCATAAAAGACATTTCCCCAAGGGCAACTCAATTGGTGATCTTCGTGATAACCCCCAATGTTGAAATCCCCCATGTTTACTCATCGACCCCACCAGTATAGTACGAAACCAACCCAATTATCGATTCCTCTAGTGAAAAAAGGGACTAAAAAGACATAACTACTTTTAAAATAAATTTCTACCTTTCTGTTAGGGTCCCACCCTAACCCCCTTATTTATGTCATGGATCACGTCATATTCAAGAGTCAATAAAGCCCATATTAATATTTGTAAGTGGTTAACCCGCAATTAATGACGGGACCACAGTTAGTTGCAAATGGGCAGTAGTATTAGATAGATGGTATTAATAAAACCCATGGTATTGGCCCGTGGTATTGCATGTATGAGTCATATATAAAGGATAGAGACTCCCTGCGAGGAGTATCGTGTCTTATTTTGTAATCGAGCTCTGCTCTATTGGAGGTTGCCCCCTCGAAGAGGCATGTGAACATTGCTCTTTGAATAATAAAATCATTGCTATTCTGTGTTCTGGGTATCTTTTCTTCGCATATTCTGTGTTCTGGGTATCTTTTCTTCGCATATTCTGTGTTTGGGTATTACTTTGCAGGTTAAGAGCATAACAAGTGGTATCAGAGCACTTTCCAGGGCTCGGTGGGATCTCCAATTTTTAGCAAAAAAAAAAAATTGGCTAGAGATGTGTTCCGGCGTCTTTAAACCACGGGATCTGTCGTTAAGCGCATAAACCTGCGGATTTGGGGAGGCATGCACGCAGGAAATACAAGAGGTGGTCACGTCTGTTGGACTCCCTTGTAACCCCTGTGGGTACCCCTTCGAGTAGTAGCGCATTAGACAGAACCGCGCACGGACTGTCTTCCACGTACCCTCTGGGTATATAGGAAGCCCCCTAGGCTCCCTTGAAACCTCGCCATAGATAAACCTTCGGCCGTCTTGTGGCTACAGTACACCGAGAACAGCACTCGGAGAGATTACTCGCCCGTACGATAGGGTAGTCGGGTTGTACGGCTAAGGGTACGGTCGATCCTCCTTAGTTAGAGCCCTGAAACATTGGGCCGAGTACTACTGTCAGACCCTTATGTATATTGCGATCTGTAGCACCTGACACTCCTCAAGACCATAGTTCCCTTTCTATCGGGGGATCACACATCATCTATTCCAGATCAGCGGGTGCAAAGAAGTGCAGCAGCAGCAGACATCAGTCTGGCAGCTCCATCAGATCAGCAGCAACAACAATTGTTCCACCATTCAGATCTCTCAAATCCACCAGATCGGAGTAGTTGTGAAGGGTTCCTGTACCTGGATATACTTTTCGCAGGACTTTTGGCGGCATTGACATTTTGTGGATTTGGCGACTGCAGTATTGATCAGGAAGGAGTAAAACTCCGTTAGGAGTTTTCCAAAAAAAAAAAAAAAGTCTAAGATCTTCCGGGGCGCTTATTGGTGATCTAGCCCATCAGAATCAGGACGACGAGCTCAGCAAGGTGGTACCATTCAATTTCTTAGTAAAAATTTTTAGGCGGTCCCAAATTTTTCATCAGGTTGGTGTATGGTAGAAACTCGCGCTCAAGCGATGGCCAATGAAAGGATGGACAAAATTGAAGACCATGTGAACTCCATCCAAACTGCGGTGAACGAAATCCAACATGAGATTAAAGGCATAAGTCTCCAGATACAGAATGCACTCTCGAAGGGCAAGGAGCTAGCCCACAAGGAGGCATATAATGGCCATGAATACCATGAGGGTGAGTCTAGCCACTCTCCTCACGTCTGGCACACCCATCCACCACCCAGTCAGCAACCTCCCAAGTTGGATATGCATAAATTTGACGGGTCTCACACGTCCGCATGGCTAGCACAAATGGAGCAGTATTTCAAATTGAATCATATCCTAGATGAGGGGACTAAACTTATGGTGGGCACCATGTACTTGGACAATGAACGATGGCAATGGGGGGAATGGCACCAGCGTTGCAATGGACATTTTCAGAATTGGGCCCAATTTGCCAAAGCTCTTCGAAATCGCTTTGAACAAGAAGACTCTTTTTTGGGGCGTCTCACTAAGCTCCGACAGACGGGTATAGTGGATGAATATATTACCGCTTTTGAAGCCTTAGCCTTCCGCACTAAGGGTCTCACAGATGAGTTCTACATGGAATGCTTTATCAGCGGTCTTAAAGAAGCCATCAAAGCTCAGGTTCTACTCCACCACCCTCCCATGTGGACAGAGGCTTGTCAGGTAGCTCGTAAGGTGGAACGTGCATTAACAGCCCAATCCAGCCGCCCCAACTTCGCCGCTAAAGGTCGTCCCCCACAGGCTCCCAACACGACTCAGACACTTAAGATTCAAAAGGTGTCACCTGCAGAAATGGCCGAAAGAAGGAAGCAAGGACTATGTTACTACTGTGATGAAAAATATTCCCCGGGTCATAAAAGCAAGGAGCCCAAGTTTTTTCAAATAGATGCCACTGACTACAGCTCCACCGAGGAAGATCCACCACTTGAGGAACCGAAGGCGATCGAAGAAGATAACCAAAAGGAGATTGTATATGATGAACCAATTATTTCGCTAAATGCATTGGCAGGAATTTCTTCCCCTCAAACTCTCAAAATCAGGGGTTTTCTTAAACATCGCCCAGTGGTAGTCTTGATTGATAGTGGAAGTACCCATAATTTCATACATCAAAAGATCGCTGAAGCAGCGCATTGTTTTGTCCGGGCAGTTTCTAACTTCCAAGTCCAAATTGCAGATGGGGGCACAATGAAATGTGAAGGCCGCTGTGAAAATGTCAAACTTCAAATGGGGGATTATCAGTTGAAAACCCACATGTTTGCAATACACATGGGGGGTTGCAACATTGTCCTCGGCGCGGAATGGCTCCACACTCTTGGGCCAATCACAATGGATTTCTAGGAGTTATATATGAGTTTTAAGCAGAACAACTCCACACATACCCTCCGTGGACTACAGGCGGGAGCCCCCTCTATCATCAGCTCGCATAGGATGGAAAAATTGTTAAAAAAGGGCCATCATGGAGTGGTAGCTCAATTTAATGCCATCCAGGTAGTCGAAACCATGTCTCTACCAATTCATCCTGAGATGCAACAGATTTTAAATAAACATCGGACGGTCTTTGACAAGCCTCATGAGCTTCCACCCTCACGAGGGGAACATGATCATAGCATCACATTGGTTCCAGGGGCCCAACCCCCAAATGTGCGGCCATACAGATATCCGTTCACCCAAAAGAATGAAATAGAAAAAATCATCAAGGAATTGTTGGAAGCAGGTGTCATTTGTCCCAGCATTAGTCCTTATTCATCCCCAGTGGTCATGGTCCTCAAGAAAGATGGGGAGTGGCGGATGTGTCCCGACTTCAGGGCCCTCAATAAGTTGACAGTCAAAGATAAATTTCCCATCCTGGTGGTTGACGATTTGCTGGACGAACTCAATGGGGCTCAATTCTTCACTAAGTTGGATCTTCGCTCAGGCTACCACCAAATTCGCATGAAGGAAGTCGACATTCCCAAGACGGCTTTCAGAACTCATGAAGGCCATTATGAGTTCCTGGTCATGCCATTTGGTCTCTGTAATGCCCCCTCTACTTTTCAGAGCCTTATGAATCACCTCCTCAAACCATATCTCAGAGAATTTGTCCTTGTCTTCTTCGATGACATCCTCATCTATAGTGGCACTTGGGCGGCACATCTTCAGCATGTAGATCTACTCTTGCAACTGCTCCGCAAGCATAAATTATTTGTCAAGATGTCTAAGTGTTCGTTTGGCATGGAAGAAGTTGAGTATTTGGGCCACATTGTGGGGCGGGAAGGTGTCAAGGTGGACCCCAAAAAGATCCAGGCAATGCAAGAATGGCCTCAATCTAAGACCTTGAAAAGCTTGAGAGGATTTTTGGGTCTCACAGGCTATTATCGTAAATTTGTCCGCAACTATGGCCGCGTAGCGAAGCCACTCACTCAACTCCTAAAGAAAAATTCCTTCTTCTGGAATGAGGAAGCACAACAGGCATTTACCGCTCTCAAAAACGCCATGTGTTCCACTCCCGTCTTAGCACTACCTGACTTCACCAAATCCTTTGTCATTGAATGTGATGCTTCGGGTACAGGTATTGGAGCGGTCTTAATGCAGGAAGGGTGACCATTGGCCTTCACCAGCCAACAACTCAGTGGGAGGAATCTGGGCCAATCTACCTACGAGAAGGAAATGATGGCCATCTTACATGCAGTTGAGACCTGGCGACCTTACTTATTGGGGCGACGTTTCCAAATCCGCACAGATCATCACAGTCTTAAATATTTTTTGGAGCAACGCCTATCCTCCCCACAACAAAATAAATGGTTAGCCAAAATGTTGGGATATGATTATGAGATCATTTACAAGAAAGGGAAAGACAACAGTGTAGCAGATGCATTGTCACGCCAATTTGAGGAGGAAAGTACTCTGCTCGCAATTTCCCTCCCCATTCCAGACTGGATTGAAGAGGCTCGCAGGGAATGGTTTTCACACCCGGGCTCTCCCAACTCATTTCTCAATTGCAGGTAGATCCTAATTCCAGCAAGGGCTACTCGTGGCAGAATGATATTCTTTGCTACAGGGACAGAGTCGTAATATCACCAACATCCACCCTCAAAAGTCGCATTTTGGCAGAATTGCACTCATCTCCCATTGCAGGACATTCGGGCTTTCAGAAGACGTATGCTCGCACCAGAAGATCATTTTTTTGGATCGGCATGAAAAAGGACATCCTTAATTTCGTAGCAGAATGTGATGTCTATCAACGCGACAAAGGGGAAACCGTCAACACACCAGGCACATTACAACCATTGCCCATTCCGGCATCAATTTGGACGGAGGTTTCCATGGATTTCATTACAGGTCTTCCAAAGTCTGAAAACAAGTCAGTCATCATGGTGGTTGTGGACCGACTGTCGAAGTATGCTCATTTCTACGCCCTACCCCAACCGTTTACACCAACTTTGGTTGCTCAATCTTTCATGGATCAGATCTTCAAATTGCATGGCATGCCCACTTCTATTGTGTCCGACCGCGACCCGATCTTCACCAGTAATTTTTGGCAGGAACTCTTCAGAATACAAGGCACTCAACTCAAACTCAGTACTTCATATCATCCGCAAACAGATGGTCAAACCGAAGCCGTCAACAAATGTCTAGAAACCTACCTTAGGTGTTTCACTTCAGAAAAGCAACACCTTTGGGTACAGTGGTTACCTCTGGTTGAATGGTGGTATAACACCAACTATCATGCCACCACCAAAATGACTCCCTATGAAGTAGTCTATGGTAAACTTCCGCCTTCCCCTACTTCTTATCTCACGGGGTGCTCCAAAGTACAAGTCGTGGATCAACTCCTACAACACCGCGCAACCATGCTCGCCCATCTTCGCGAGAATCTTCATCAAGCTCAGAACCGCATGAAGAAACAGGCCGACCAACATCGCTCAAAGCGCCAATTTCAAGAAGGGGATCAGGTCTTTTTGAGGCTGCAACCATATAAGCAAACATCACTCAAAGACAAGGGTTGTCAAAAGCTCTCTCCAAAATTCTACGGACCATACCAAGTACTTCAGCGCATTGGAGAAGTGGCTTACAAGTTGGCTTTGCCACCTACAGCAAAAATCCACCCATTTTTCCATGTATCGTGCCTCAAGAAAGTGATTGGGAACAATTGTCGAGTTCAAACCAGTCTACCTGAATTGGACGAAGAAGGGTCAATCTAGCTTCAACCCGAACAGGTTCTAGACACAAGGGACAAGCACCTGCACGGCCGCATGATTAAGGAAGTCCTCGTCAAATGGAAAGACACCTCTCCGGAAGATGCAACTTGGGAACCAACCACTATTCTTCAGCAGTTTCCGCAGCTTCAGCCTTGAGGACAAGGCTAGTCTTAAGGGCGAGGGCATGTTAGGGTCCCACCCTAACCCCCTTACTTATGTCATGGGATCACGTCATAGTCAAGAGTCAATAAAGCCCATATTAATATTTGTAAGTGGTTAACCCGCAATTAATGACGGGACCACAGTTAGTTGCAAATGGGCAGTAGTATTAGATAGATGGTATTAATAAAACCCACGGTATTGGCCCGTGGTATTGCATGTATGAGTCATATATAAAGGATAGAGACTCCCTGCGAGGAGTATCGTGTCTTATTTTGTAATCGAGCTCTGCTCTATTGGAGGTTGCCCCCTCGAAGAGGCATGTGAACATTGCTCTTTGAATAATAAAATCAGTGCTATTCTATGTTATGGGTATCTTTTCTTCGCATATTCTGTGTTCTGGGTATCTTTTCTTCGCATATTCTGTGTTTGGGTATTACTTTGCAGGTTAAGAGCATAACACTTTCCAAAATTGACATGCCTATCAGTCTAATATTTATTATTCTTGGATTTGATTATCATTACCTTTGTCTCATTAATGTTTACTAGCGCACCAAAGTTGGAACATAATCCCTTAGAATTATTAGTTGGCTTTGAATATCAACCTAAGGTAAAGGGTGGAAACTATCCTAGCGAAAGTAGTGCCAAATGCAACCCTTCAAACATGCCTTTAACTTATCAATATAAGTACCAAAAGGAGTAGAGGTGAATATAGAATCTCACTTCACTAATATCTTATAATTAATTTCTTCTTACCAATCCTTATTATTCTTGAATTTAGCAATTACTTTTTTGTACAACCTTACCAAAAGAACTCTCAACTAAAAATGAACATTTTAATCTTCTAATAATTTACATGGATTATTTATGGAACCATTTCAAAAAAAAATCTTAAAATCAATAAAACAACAAAAGGTATTAATTTTATTATTTCAACATTCTTCTATGATACTTTTAAGAATAATTAAATAATTTATGGTTAAATAACAACTACTAAAGATAACCTCATTATTTTCTTTTTTTTATATGATTTTATAACTATATGTTGATCTTACTTCCTAAAATGATTTCATATAACTTATCTAAAAGATAATTAATCAAAATGATTTTATTTTATCACCACTTTTATGAAATATTAAGTGAATTTTTTTTGTGTGGAAGAACAATTGTGCAGAGTAGGGAACATAAACATTGTTCTGTAATGTTTAAGAAAGGACATACATTCAATTATCACGTAAATAGATAGGTGATCTCCGAAGAAGCGCTACTCGACTCAACTATCGCTATGCGGGTTATACATCTTTCCTCCCCTCAGATTCAGATAACTCATGCTTTGGGACCAAAAGCAAGTAGAACCTTATATCGAGATCGAGTCTTAAAGAAATATGCAACAAGTTTCCCTAACCTTCGATGTTTATAAGATAGTAAAGACATTAATATATGCAAAGTTTATTTTGTGAAGCTTTCATTTGTGGAGCTTTCATTTTGTGGAGCTCTCTTGTGTGGAGTTTTCATTGTGTGGAGCTTACAATGAAAGCTTTCCTTGTGTTGAGGAAGCTTCCTCTGCATAGTGAAAGCTTTGCACAATGCAACATTGGCTATGATCAAATCAAATTTGTGTATTCCTTTCTCTATACAACATTACATATCACAGATTACATAAAAAACTATAGCAAAAAACACACATAGTTGTATACTTTAATAATAATAATAAAATGGGAATAAATCAAATAGAAGTACATCTCTTAGTAAAGTTATCATTGTTTATCATTGTCTTTAGTTGTATCTATTCTACTTGTGTTCCGTATTTCATATTAAATTAATATTTTAAAGCTACTTCCACATATTTGTTCCCAATTTCTCTGCACATCCTTTCTGCAGCACTTCCCCAACAACCCTTCTCTTTCCTCCACATATCACAAAACTAGCCAAGTTAAACAAAATAGAAATGTAAATATTATTAAAAGAAATTTTTAGTTTCTATAGATGTTAAACAAGTATTAAGGCTTCATATAATCTTTGAGCACTCTGCACAATGTATCAACGTTATTTTCTCTACACCTCCACATAATAATATAAGCACATTAATATAAGTTGCTCTGCACAAGGAAAGCTCCACACAATGAAACATTGATTATGACCAAATCAAATTTAACTTTAACTTTTTGACCAAATCAAATTTATTTAATAATAAATTTTATCAATCTAAATTAGTCTTTGTAATTAGTTTAGTTATACACGTGTACATTTTCTTTTCTTAAAAAAAAAAGATTTTAAAGAACTTGTGCTAGACTCTATATCAACATATTCCCTCTACACATATACAAAATGTTATCAAAGTTTTAAATATTTATCTAATAATTAAATATTTAACTTGTCAAAGGGCACGTGATGAATAAACATTGTTTTTGTGATCATACGCTTGTGGTGTAAACTAAGAACCTTAATTGCAAGAACATGTTTCATTATGCAAATCTTACAATCAAAGATTTCATTGTGCTGAGGAGGTTTCCTCTTCATAGTGAAAGCTTCGCAAAAGGAAAGCTCCACATAGTGAAATATTAACTATGACTAAATCAAATTTAACTTTAACTTTATGAGAAAATCAAATTTATTTAATAATAGAATTTTTTAAGTAGCACTCACTTCATGGTAAAAGTGTGTTGGCTTTCCATTAGTTTGATGAGTTTTATTATTAATATTATTATCAGTCTCTACCTCACCAAGGACTATAACACTTGCCTCATGATCAAAGTCTGTTGACTCTCAATTATCTTTACTATAATTTTTCTATCTATAGGCCGAAGTCCACTCACCGTCAATTATTTAGGTTGATGTATTAACTATAGTTTCAAGAAAATGTTGAATATTCCTATTTTCCTGTAAATTCAAAAATCATTTTCTAATTTATGGAAATCTTATTTCTAATTTTCCATTGGCTAAATGAGCATTGTCTTTACTGAGTATCTAATATATATGTTGAAAATTTAAAAGGTAATGTGACAATTCTAACTATTAATTCTAGTTATGTTATCCATGGGAGCATTCTCTAGGTGTCTCTCATGCATATTTTTTAGCGTACACGTTATGAATGCATGTTCGATTACTTTTTGGGGAGTTGGTTACAAATAGATTTCTTTTCCAGGCTATATAGTGTTATTCTAGTAGTTGCATGGTGTGAGAGATTCTCTTTGTAAGCTCATTTTGAATGAAGGTGTAAATTGTGTAGCATTTTTTTAAGGCAAACAATGCATTATTTCTTCTATATGCGAGTACTTAGAGCGTTTATACAAATTGGTTACATCTTTGTAGCAATAAGGTGTAGAGTTCAAAAAGTGGATATCATGAGAGTACTAAGCATGATTATACAATATATGTTATTGTCATGTGGTTGTCACGTCTGAATTGTTTTCATACTATGAAATTAGAAATTATTATTTTTCTTATTTCTATATACTTGGTCTAATTCATATCATCTTAGCAGGGAAAATCAACACAAGTAGAACAAGTATAGTTGAAGACAATGATAACTTTGTTAAGAGGTGTGTTTATATTCTATTATTGTCATTAGATTATTTTTACATTATACAATTCTATGTTTTCTTTGTTATATTTTTTTTATGTATTCTAACTAAAAGAAAGGTTTTTTCAATTTATAGGAAACATATAACAAATAGAAATTTGGATCTATGACAAAAATTACAAGGAAAAAATGTACTTTGAATATTTCTATAAAACATTTGTATATGTTGAAACTAAATTCTATTTAGTATTTTACCTACATGTATAGAAATCAAAATCTATTTGGTAACTATGAACCTGATACTAGAATATGCATTAGTAATGAATTTGTGCTATCAAGTTCTTTCTTCATTAGTCAATTCTTACTTATTATCAATTATAATGTCCTTTTAAGGAGTGATTTAAATATATTATCTGTGAACAAGTAAAAAATATCAAATTTGAATGATGTGACAGTAGACATAGAATGGGGAGTAAATATGGTGATGAGCACTATTACAAAATTAGATATTGCAGAAAAAAAAAATGAAAGAAATAGAAAACAAGGAAGAAACAAAAAAAACAAGGTAGTTCTATCTAGGTTTAGTTAATTGTATATCAAATTTATTTTTGTTTTCTTAAATTAATTTCAATTAAATGATCATGACTAGGAAAAAAGAGATTTAAGTCTATGTCATTATTGATCGATGATGTGAGTAACGATATAACATGGAGCATTTTTCATGGCATTGTCTTACTTACATTTCAAAAATTCTTGGACAACGAAAATAAAACCAAAAGAAATATTTTGTGCAGATTTCACAGATAAGAGAGCTGAAATGACAATAACATTGCTTGTGCCAACATAGTTTATCGACCAACATGAGGCAAAACTTATTGCAAATTTTAGTGTTTCTATTAGAAATTTTGAAATAATTCAAAAGCATATATGCAAATATTACGATTGCAAATATGTCTCTTACTTAAGATATGTTTCTAGTTGGAACAATCGGTGATATTACAATTTCAGCAACACAAATAACAATGAAATTTGTACTTGAAAACAAAGATGATAATGCAGAACAGGATAAGGCAATAGTAAGATTTGATTTATTTGAATGTTTCATTGCTACAAATTTATTGTCTATCTATTATACAGTTTCCATGTATTGTTTTACAAAATTCTTTCAACATATCTTTTAATTCAAAGACAATTGCAAGATTTTTTTTTTCCACTCATGTTGATAAAAAATATAGTTAGAAAACAAGAAAGAGTTTTCTAAACTTCATAGTCAACGTTCATATATTTATTGAAAATAGAAAAGAAAGCAGAAAATCTAAGAAAACTACTTTCTTCGGTGAGTGGAATATGCACAGTAAACTTTATTATATTGTAGCTATTATGTGCATATATATGCATATAGACTAAAAAAAGGATGGTAAGACATTTGATTTCAAGTTGATAAGCTTTGATTTTCTATATCATTTTTACAACAATTCCAAGGACCACTGATAGAAACTAGTGCATATACAAATCCATTTGAGACTGTATGTGTGAAATACAGTAGTCCAATTAAAATTTCTAGAAATATGAAGGAAACTAAGGTTTATTGTACAATTTACAATGAATATTGTCACTTTATTTATTTCCATTGATTAAACTATCTCATACATGAAAACAATAGGACTAAAATACATTGTGTTCTAAGAGGCGTGGAACTCAAGAAAGTATTACCTGATCCACAAAAGGTTTCCTATGAGCAATACTATGTGGAAAAATTGATTGTTATTGATTTGTTTTCCAGTTTCGAGACACGTAGCACATTTACAATAAACCATCAAAAAATGATTATACATGTACAATGGCAGTTCTCTTTGTTTACATTATCAAGGAATATAATGATGGTACAATTCTTGTTGCTTGCATTTCCAAGAGATCTTAACATTACCTTATAATTTTTGCTTGAACAATTTGACTATTGTTGGATACCATTTCTAGTTTGTTGGATGATTTGGATTTGATTTCATGTTATGGTTAGTTGATCTACTATTCTCTTTGCTTGCATTGTCAGGCAATCTACTATTAGAATTTTGGAATGTGGATAACTCGTTTACCGGTAACTAATAAGATTAAATTTCCATTAACTATTGGCGAGGGGTAGGGTATCATCCACATTTCCATGTTTCTACATATATGTATTTCTAATATTAACATCGTCTTCTACTTTCTTGTTCAAGAATTTGAGAATTGCTAAATATTTTTTTTTAACAAGTGGCAATTGATTTCATATTGTGAGTATGTAATCTATAGAAATTAACGATGTACACAAATATATTTCAACGAAATTCTTTGTTCAAGTTCTATGCTTTGTAATATGCTATCTGCTAATATTACTTACTATGTTTTGATTATAATGCGTAGCTGGTTCAATGTGTTATGTCGTGTCTGCTTTCTTGTAATCTAATTTCCTACATTATTTTATTGATTTATCAAATTTGGAAATTCTATAATTATTCAAACAATATTACAAACTATGTGAGGAGTTTCTATATTTGAATATTTAAAGATTATATGGATCCTTAATACTTGTTTGATGTCTCTAGAAAGAAAAAATTATGTTTAATAATATTTGACAATGATTTTCGTGCTTTTTAGTTTAAATCAAAGTGTCAAAAATTTAAACTGCAAAATCAATGTTATCAATGTTACATTGTTATTTTATTTTCAGTTTACCAAAAAAAAAAAAAACGTGTATATAAAGTATATAATACGTTGCACTTAAATGTGTTTGAAACTTGGGTTTTACATTTCCATGTCCATGTGTATAGTTACAAGATTCCTTCTCGTTTCGAGATGTTTTCATAGTTCGTGGAACTATTAACGTTGATACTTTGTGTGGAGGTGTGGAGGAGGATTTTCTCCCCTACCCATGTGATTGTTTTATCTTATGCACTCCTCATAATCTTCCCCCCACTGCCCCTTTTGAATATTCATGTTTGTATTATGTTATTTACTAACATTATTTACTATGTTTTGATTGTAATGTGTAACTACTTCATTGTCATGTGCCATGTCTTTTTCTTTGCAATGCGATTTATGTTGCACTTAACTTTGTTTGAAACTTTGGTTTTACATTTCTAAGGCCATGGGTAAATTTACAAGATGCCTTTTCATTTTGAAACATGTGTATAATTTTTCAGAATTTTTAATGTTGATACATTGTGCGGAGGTGTGGGGGAGGATTTGTTCCCCAACCCACCCATTCATTTTAATTTTCATACTTGCACAATGCCCCCAACCTTTTCCCCCGTGATGTTTGTATTATGATATTTATAAATATTATTTACTATGTTTTGATTCTAATGTGTAACTAGTTTGTTGTCCTCTGTCATGTTTGCTTCTGTGTGATGCGATTTCTTACACTATTTTATTTATTTATCAAATTGTGAATCCTATAATTAGTGAAACAATATTAGAAAATGTATTTCCATTTGTTTGTGATATATTAACATATTTCTAACAACTTTCTATTATAACTAATTTCTATCAAAAAGGGCTTGTCACACAAAATTTAAACAAATTTCTAAACGAATCATTATCATACAGAAGTTAAACAAATTTGTAAATTGAATGCTTATTTGAAGAAAAAGCATAGCTAATAACATTGATACATTATGTGAAGGAAAATTTGTTCCCTCACCCACCCGATCACTTTTTCGTCCACACTCATATAATGCTTTCCCACCCACTTAATCATTTTTTTATCTGCACTGTGCATAATGCTCTCTGCCCGCCCCCTGTTGAGTATTGATGTTTGTAGTATGCTATTTAATAACATTATTTATTACAATTTTCATTGTCATATGTTGTGTTTTTTTCTTTGCAATGTGATTTCTTACATTGTTTTATTGATTTATAAAATTTGTAAATCTTTCTATCAAAAATGGTTTTTCATGCAAAATAACAAATTTCTAAATCAAACATTATCTTACAAAGTTGAAACAAATTTGTAAATCGGATGCTTATTCAAAGAAACGATGTATGGAATATTATGACATACCTTAGAAAATATTTTTCATGTATACATACAGGTATATTCCTTAATATTCTAATATGTTTTTTCACTGTGCCGAGAAGATTACAATATATAGCATCTAGCATATATTGAATTTCAAAATCAGTTGAACAAGTAGCAAAATTTGGTAACAATTTCTTTATTAATAAACCAATTTTCCTGGATATTAATGCTTCTACTAATTGTGTTGCAAGAATAGAGGTCCGATTGTTGCATTCATGTTTTTCAAGAGATATTCCAACCATATTCTTACGGCATCCAGTTCTGATATTTGAGCCACCTAAGAATTTGTTGGAGTTCCAATATGTTATCCATTAGCATTAAAATATATTGGCTAAGCATTAAGATATATTGGCTGAGCATTAATATATCTTGGCTCTCTCCATATACCTCTTATTTTGTTCTTCTGTCATTTTTATTTTGACCAATTGTCTTGCTGTTGGCATCAAATTCAGAAAACAATAGACAAATGATAAAGAAAATCTTGAAAACACTAATTAGCTATTGAATAAATGAAGTAAGTCGGTTGCCTAGAACTTTTAGTGGTGGATTCAATTCTAACGGGTCTACAACTTTCCCAAAGCTATTAGAAACTAGTTACGAGCCAATAGGCCTACATATAATAAATCAAACGTGATAAGTCATCTAAATCATGAATTTACATCAAGGCTCTAAAAACAAATTTAACTACTATTGATTTTAATGGTATTCATTAAATAGTGATTCATCAATTTGGATAGTACTAGTTTTCCTGATCTATAATCAGAAAAGACTATTATGAAATCAGTTATTTCAAATCATATTCATTTTTCTTAAATTCCAACTCGAGATAGTCCAATTGATAGGATTTTGTTTCATGATTACTCCATTTGGCATGCTTTAGAAATCGATATCAACATACTATTTTATTAATATCCTAAATCCCAATCTATTTTAATTAACTATACCTCTCCTAGCAATAAATACAAGTCTTTTTGGCATTTATTTAGAGATCCAACCCATATTCGAGACATTTACTCTATTAACTTATATTACTATCATCCAATTTTTTGCTACGAAAATAGAGTGAGCAAACCTTGGTATTGATGTTCGTCGAATACTAAGTGCATCATTGATTTCACATTTGTTAATTGAACTCGTATTATGCAATATTAAATGAACTATGTTTTCAATTCATGCGAGGAAGAAGTGTTGCACAAGAAAATGGATATATGGATCATACTATGGATAAATCAATCAAGTAGCAATTTGTGACATCAAAAATTGGGTTTGTGTGTGCATGGGATGTGGAATAAGTATAGACGATTAACTATATTTTCAAGGCAATTTGGTATCTTAACTCAATATGGTTTCTACTGTTGCACCTTAAGTTAAAAACTAGAATTTAAAAACTATTGTCGTTACAATAGGAGTTGTACTACTCTTAAATATATGACAGTCATTATACACTATGAAAAAAAATAAATTTGAAAATAAAATTGTGAAAGTTTACTATTTTGAATGGATTAGACATTAGAAGTTTCTAAAATTGAACATTGCAACTATAATTTACATTGTAACTGACATGTGTTTACCGAAGTATGCAAAGGTAGCATGTGCAGAGCTTTTTGTATCCCTTGCTTCGCACATGCACTCTCCACGGACACTTTTTGGTGCACTCTCACACATTTTTAATGTGACAATCTCTGCACAACTTTTATTTGTATACCAAATCAGTTGTGTGGGAAAATAGCTATGTGCAACAAGGAACAAACACTGTACCCCACATTGTCTCGTATGTCCATATACATTTCTGCATGTTACATATTTGGTGCCAATATTCAAACTTGAGTCTTGATACAAAGCAAGTGCAGAGATGTGAAAGCCTACATAACTAGGAAAACTCCACATAAAAGATATTAGGATATTCAGCTTGGTGCAATAGATAAAATGTCATAATATATCTATATATATATTCAAAATCAAATTCCTCCTCCATATATTTCCTTTTGCAAACTGAAAATCACCAACTTTTATATTATTTGATATACACATTTTTTCATTCCACAATAATGTTTTTATTGGTAAAACAAAACTAGTAATTACTTTATCTTCACAAATTTCTTTCGTAATTGTGCCTATATTTTTTTAATAATAAAATGGTTATACATGACATTGTAATTGCACAATACGAATATGAGAGAATGTAGACGAAGCATAATAAAGCCTTCTTCTTCACTCTACATATATCGTTTAGATATTTTGTGTTTTTCCAAAATTTAATAATACAATTCATCAAAAATTTTATTTCTTTAATTAAATAAATTGATTTAATATGGCCAAATAAACATGTTTTTTAGACTATTAATCTATGTGTTCGTGCATTTCAACATTGCTTTCAATTGATCAAAAGCGACGACTTTTCGCTCAAACCCATTCACTCTGCACAATGAAATATTGATTGTGGCCAAATAAAATTTATCTTTAACTTAATCAAATTTATTTAATAATAAATTTTATCGATTTCTAAAAAAAACATGGACTTATGATATAGTAAATTGTTTTGTTGAAGTTGAAAGCAGAATCTCATAATACATTAAACTATTTGTTTTTTTTCAAAGCTTTGTGAAAATATCCATATTACATTTTGCAATAGTTAATGCTAAATTACACTTTGTAATTAATTTGTGGATAAAGGAGAAATGTTATGGGGAAAGTGCGGTGGAAAGGGTGTGTAGAGAAACTGGGTGCAGAGGAGTTTGTTAAGGAGCAAGGACACTATCGATTCATGATTTGTTCCTCCACAATGCACATAAAGCTAAGCTAATTTTGTGAATAGTTATTTCATTAGTGAGTGCTCTGACACTATTATAATTGAGATTACTATTGATCCCTAAGAAGATTTCATTAAAAAAATTCCATTTTAAACATTTGATCATGGTGTTGTACAATATGCTAGATAAAAAATATTTGTAATGCATCAAAGTTCTAAATATCAAAAAAGTATGAAGCATAAGATAAATACTAAAAATGAATTCGAGCACATGGGGATTGAATACGATGTACCAATGAAAAAAATGATCATCACATCGAATTTTAAATAAAAATAAATGCAAATAAGGAAAGAAGAATATGTGGATTCCATAGTAGGAATAGGGAAATCTTGAATGATTGACAATGTTAGAAGCATTTGTAAATTAAACTAAGTATCAATTTATGCAAAAAAAGGGATTACAATGTCAATAACAACTTAACAAAAAGTTGCTTCACTGCCAAAAAAGGAAAATAAACATAGATCCATAAAACTTTCAAGATTAGTACATATCCAAAAGATATAAGTTATGAAGGGTATTTATGGAATAATATTCTATGTTCTTGAACCCACTGATGGAAAATATTGAAACTCATAGTGTACATGTTTCTCCATGTGAGCCAATATGACTTCAAATAGATTTAATTTTCTTGTAAATGCTCCCAACCCCTCTAGAAATCATTAACTTATCTTGCATCTTCCACTAGTTTTGTTGCAAATCATTCATGAATGAGATGATAGTATTCGGTCATCATGTTTGTTTCTTAAGAGTTTCCAGAAGAATTTTGAAATATGAAAGCTCATTACCGAAGTTGCATTGATCAAATGCAAATTCATTAAAATCAGATCTATTGACGAGGCTAGGATCTATAGCTCCCCCCTACCCAATTCTCTCCAGGTCAGACCAACCTGACTCTACTCATTCACCAACTCCACGCCTGAATATGCCTCGTTCACATGACATCTTTTATTTGACTAAAAAACAGAAAAGACTCAAATAAAATAATGCTATGGAGAAACTAAACTAACTAAATCTTTTACATTAAACAAAATAGAAAGTCAACTAATAATAACAACAACCCACTTATACTTGCATTGCAATGAACTAGGACCTAATCCTAAAATAAACTGTTTAAATGAATACTCACAAACTGCACAAGAAAAGTTACAGAATAACAACTAATAATAACAAAAAATACAAAAATATGAGCATAGAAGCGTTCCACCTTAGTTCATTATCAAATTTAGAAATAAAAAATTAGCATATAATCATATTTTCTGAATAAGAAAAAATTAATTTCCATGTGTGACATTTATCTATACGCCTCTCTTTAATTCATTGGTAATACCTTACGTCAATGTAGATCATCATTTCCCATGGGGCATACTCTGATATGAAGGTCACTGGTTCGAAACTCCGTGACCCAAAATTCAACCATGTTAAGGGTTGGTGTGGCCCAAAATGGATGCAATCCCCAGGTGATTTTGATGGATTAGATGCCCCTAGGTTGTGGTCTCTCAAGCCAGAGGTCAAGCCTAATGTAGTATCTAGAGAACTCAAACAACTTGAAAAATAAAAATAAAAATGTAGATCATCATTGATTTAGTCGTTGCTCTAATTTGGGCATAAAATATTATATCCCTAATCTTTTCACAAACAATTTCCCTTTCTGGTTAACGTAAGCATTTATTCAGTAAATCAGCATTGTATAATGATTATTTATTTTTAACAAATCGATCGATATTATAAAATAGTATTTTAATGAATGCATGCATAAACATTGCTCTACAACTAGTTTCTATTCTAGTAGAATGGAAAGATGTGTGAAAAGTAATATGTGTGGTAGAACTTTCGCTCTCTTTTTTACACATTTGTATATGTTACCCATCCGCACATAAGATTTTTTGGAACATGGATTAGTGAATATTAAAAACTTAATTAATGCTAATACTGAAATGATTATGCCTCACATTGCAATTTGTGGAGTGTTGAGATGTGACATTAATTAATTAAAGCAATCCGGTGTTCGTGTTATGTCATTAATAGAAAAATTAGTAAGCGGTGACTAGAATACATGTAATGAGGACAAAGCCCATAATTCATGCAATTTGGACAAATAACAGGTGATGCTTTATTATATTCAATGTCATTTTGTTTAAGTAACTAGCATAGGAAATATAGATCTACGCATGGTTACATTTTTTTGCAAAGCACATTTCACATGTAGATAACCTGGCTAGAGGTATCTGTTATAATTTCTTCCTACTCAAAATAACGTAAAAACAGGATAATTTTGTAGCACGAATAAAAAAGAATCAAGAAACAAAAACCATTAGAAAAATTCAATAGACTTGAGTTCACATAAACTCTAAATATATAATGATTTTATCATTAGTCTATTGAAAATACTTATGATCTCAATAGTACATGTCGTTAATATCTGAAAACATGTCATAGAATTAAGCCATAATTTGGTTTTTACAATGCCTTGATTACGTATCGATTATTCTTTTATATATGATAATCGTCAAAATGTCATCAGCAAACAAGGAAATGTGTTTAAGAAGTGTGTGGATCATATCATTTCTATCTGCTATAACGGATACTTATTAACAAGTATTTGGATTATGTGTTGATTCACCAAATAAATGACAAAAACACTATTGTATAATATCGATAAATAAGTTATGCTTGATATGGTTATGACCAATAATCATTATACATGTGCAAAGTACGCAAATGTGGAGGAATCTTCCATTGTGCAAAAGAAATATGCAAATAGAATTATATGAAGGAGACCCACAAATTGTTTCAATTTGCTATGAGGCATACTGGTTGCGGAGACTTGTACATATTATTGAATTGTTTAGAAACACTAAATGTTATTAAGCACTCAAACGATGTGTTGATTACACGTTGATTCACCAAATAAATACCAAAAAAAGTATTCTATAGTATCGATAGATATGATTTGATTGATATGTTTGCAGCCATTAATCATTACATTTCATAGTAAATTTTATTAAGCACTTGAACGATGATGTGATTGTGCATCAATTTTTTGAATAAATATTAATAGTACTACTAAGAATTAATTAATTCTCCAATGCTATGTGCACATTCGTTTGTAGTGTAATATGTATCTGTCATTCCAATTTTTCACATATTCGCAAACATTTATGTCTCAACACACTTTTTCCATATATGTCTTCCCTACACACTTGTCCTTTCTCACATGCTCTAGTACTAAATTCTTTCAATAGTTTGTATGTTACATGTTATCATTAGAATTATTACGTAATATAATATATTATAAACACTAATGTTTACTAGTAACTTGGTTCTATCGATATATAGTTTGACATGTACAAATGATATAGACAACAAGTTTGCGTTTGGCCGCTATAATAGTGACATGTGTTAATAAAATAAACATTTGCACTAATTCTTTGATTAATAAAGAGACATAACCTCAGTAAAACGCTATACATAAGTACGATATCTAGAGTTTAGTGCATTTGGTAATGTGGAGAGCCTTATACAAATGCATAGTGTAAAGGAAGATTCCTTCGCACAATACTAGAGTTCTTTATCTCAACAATATTTTCTTTGAGAGATGTGCCAATGTGTTTTAAAATAAGATGTGGTTTTAGTGGCTTCAATAATTTGAAAACTAGTATTGCGTGGGAGAACTTTTCAAAGGGACAATGCACGTGGAAGTATGAAACATTATGGAAGAACAATTTGAAATGCAGATATACAGATCAAGCTTTCATTATGGAGGAAGGTATATTTCATTGTGTAGGATTGAGGTGCTTCATAAGAGCTAGAGTACCATGTCTATAAGGAAACCTCCACAATTCACACAATGAAATATTCTTCCACTATCATTTTAACTTCATCTTTGTATGCCAAGAATGTGTGTGAGAGAACTGTGTAGAGAAAGAATGCATGCGGGAGTGAGGAACATCTCAACACACTTGTGTTTATTATTATGCACACTTGTTCTGTTGCACAAATCACAAATTAAAAAAAATAAAAATAAAAATAAAATAAAATAAAAGTAAAAAAATAAAAAAAATTGAATGTTGGACAATAAGTTTTCAATTCACAAATTCTCAAAGAAATCTATGTTTTATGAATCTTTCATGAATATAAATGAAAATTAGGGTGGAGAACCTAATGGAATTTTAAAAGGTAACATGTTTGTAGTTGCATTCACCAACTCTTTTGTTGTCTGGAAAATGGGTATACAAGAAGTGCGGGAGAAAGGGTGTGTGGAATATTGAGTCAAGCTTTCTTCCTTCGCACTTTTCATAACAATAATTTGGTATGTAGAGTCGAGGCATAAAAAAGGCCTAATTTTATGATATACAGAGGAAGGAGAAAGGGTGTGTGAATAAATTGAGTGGGAAGGAGTTTGTTAAGGAGTACGGACTATATCGAGTCAATTTGTTTCCCTCTACAATGCCTTAATAACACATTGTGTAGAAGTATGCTATATGGCATTTAGTGCAATTTATAATGTGAAGAGCCTTATGAAAATTCAAAGTGCAAAGGAAGCCTTTTTCGCATAATACTAGAGTTATTTTTCTTAACGATGTTCACTTGGAGAGATACGCTAATGTGGTTTGAACTGAGATGCGATTTTGGGGGCTTCAATTGTTTTAAAACTAGTATTGTGTAGAATAAAGGTGTACGGGAGAACTATGTTGAGAAATAATGCATAAGGAAGTACAAAACATTACAGTAGAACAATTCAAAATGTAAAGATACAGATAAATATGTCATTGTGTAGGAAGGTGACTTTCATCGTGCGGGATTGAGATGCTATGTAATAGGTAGAGTACCACGTCTATAAGGAAACCATCTATATTGAGTCAAGATTTCTTCCTCTACACTTTCCATAATACTAATTTAGAATGTAGAGTCGAGGTATAAAAAAAGGATAATTTTGTGATATGCAGAGGAAGGAGAAAGGGTGTGTGAAGAAATTGAGTGCAGAGGAGTTTTTTAAGGGATCAGTACTATATCGAGTCAATATTTTTTCCTTTGTAATGCACATAAATCTAATTTAGTATGTGGAGTTGAGACATAAAAAAAGGATAATTTTATAACTAGTGATTTCTACAGTGAATGCTCTGACACTATTATGCCTAAGATTGCTACTACTCTGTATTTTGTTCTCTACAAATTGGGTGTACAAGAAGCATAGAATAAAGGGTGTGCATAATATCGAGTCAATCTTTCTTCCTCCGCACTTCACATAACCCTAATTTAGCATGAAAAGTCGAGGAATAAAAAAATGCTTATTTTGTGATATGAGGAGGAAGGAGATAGGATGTGTAGAGAACTTGAGTGTGGAGTAGTCTGTTAAGGAGCATGGATTATATCAAGTTAAGCTTTTTTCCTCCCTAATGCACATAAAGCTATTTTCAAATTGTGGAAATGTGAGCATTCTAAATAACGAGAAAATGTGGGCCTTGCACAAAGAAGCATGGCTTTAATCAATTAATTAGTGGTAGAGGCAAGGACTATGCTGCATAGCAACTATTACCCTTGTTTTATGTTGCTTTCCATATTGTTTGACTTTTTTTCCATCCAAATTTAGAAAGGTTTAAAAATTTATCTTATTTTCTGTTTTTATTTGCATAATGTTTCTTTTACCATTTAATTAATACATTGTAATTATTATTTTGTATAATGACCGAGACTTGTCCAAATTTTTTTAATATAATTTTTAAACATTTTTATCATATTAAGAATGGTCAATTAATTTTATTTTTTATTAACATTTTGTAAATAATATTTATTATATAAATTAAAAAAAATATTATAAAATTATGATAATTATTTTCAATATTATTATTATTATTATTATTTTTGGCGGCTAAAAAATGGGCATACAACCATATTTGTATTTAAAAAAAAAATATAACTTGAAATCTCACACTTCTCAATTTCAAAATAAAAAAATTGATATAAAATAGTGTAACATAACATTGTCAATCTCATAAATACAAAGAATTCTTATAATCTTTGACCACTAATTTACTATATTACACATCATCAAATCGTGAAAACTAAAATATATGGCAACCTCATAATAATTTGAAATGTTAGTTAACAATTTCAAAAATAAAAAGATGTTTGATATAAAATAATCTAACACATTATTGGCAATCCCATAAATATAAATCATTCTTACAAACTTTGACAACTAAATCATTCTTATAAACGTTGACCAACACTTTATTGTAATACACATTGTCAAATTTTGAGAACTACACTCAAACAAACCATCTCCTATTTTTTTTAACCTTCTTATTAAATGAAAACTAAGTCAAAATCGTAATTTATAAATATGAAATATGTTCTCTATGTAGAAATTAATAGAATTTTTCTACTACTGATGAATTCAAACTGAAAACAAGAGATTACAAATTTCCTCTAGTATTCTGCAAAATGGAAATCACAATTTAGAAACACATGCAATGACATGCAACCATCACAACCACAAGAACACAATGATTTGCAAGGGAACCCCATTAGGAAAAACCCCTCAACATCTTTTCATTAATTAGATGAGAATGATAAACTATTACAATGTCTTGCTTCAACTTTGAAGCACACCCTACACTGTAAACTTCTTCTCTGTTGACTGTCCTGCTTTGGCCAAAACTTAACCAATTCAAGCCTTCAACTTCCTCCTATTTTCTTTTGCAATTTAGGAGAAATTGAGGTCCTAAATAATAGGGGAATTCCCTATTTCCTTACACAACTCAAAGAGAATCGATCACCTACTTAACTGCCAAGCTTGTACACTCAACTGGTATAAAAGTAATGATTATAATGTGCCCAAGGTTCCTCCACTTTAGCTCGACAATTCGATTTCCATGCATGTTGGGCTATTTTTAGTTGATTGACTAGTGTAACTGAGAGATCACTAAGTTAAAAATAATTCTACTACTCAACTGACTTTCAACTAACTCAATTAATTACTTGAGCTCATTTAACTAAAAATGACCAAACTATATTGCTAAATTTTAGCAATCACTGCAAGCACAACTCTACTCCAAACCTATAACTTGAATTTATTGACTTAACTAGTAGACAAGGCCATGCCACTCTAGCTAACTGCAATCCAAGTCATACTACTGATGTGGAAAATTGAATTACTCAATTTGACTAAGGCACAAGTCAAATTGAGTCTTTCTTGCTACAATTTCTAACACTCCCTCTTAGCAAGAAAGAGATTTTTGCACCACCCCTATCCTGCACCTATGGAATTCGAATTTTCCTCTTGAAAATACCTTTATCAATATATCTACATCTTACTCCTTAGTTGGAATGTACTGTAGGATCATGATTCTCCTCCACACATAGTCCCGCAAGTGATGGTACATGATATCAATGTGCTTAGACATATCATGAAATACTAGATTCTCATAGAGTTTAATACAACTCTGATTATCACAATAAATAACTGTCAGATCCATCTCCTAACTAAAAAGACCCACACGTATTTTCCTCATCCATATGGCCTCAGATGTTTCTTGACTTGCAGCCATGTATTCAGCGTCTACTGAGCTAAGTGCCACAGATATCTATTTCTTGCTATACCAGGAAATAACCGCAGACCCAACACTGAAGACAGCATTTGAAGTACTTTTCCCATCTGATGGACTCCCTGCCCAATCTGCAATAGAGAAGCCTTGGAGCTTCACTTCCTTTATCCTCATGTATTATAACCCATACACGTTTGTGCCTCTCGAGGTATCGTAACACATGCTTTTTTGCATTCCAATACAACTTGGTAGGCTTCACAATGTCTTGACTCAACTGATTAGCAATGTTGTATATGTTTGACCTTGTGTTCACTAGATACATCAAGGATCCCACAAGTTGTATGTAGATGGTAGAATCTACTACCTCTCCTAAGGAACCATTCTCCTTCCTCTAGTTTGTAGCTAGAGGTGTTTCCATAGGCTTTCAGTTCTCCATGTGAAATCTCTGAAGAATTTTAGAGGAATACTTCCCTTGACACACAAACATCTCACCATCACCTTTCCATACTTCCATCCCAAGGAAGTAATGCATCAAGCCCGTTTCCTTCATCTCAAATTCTCTTAGAAGGTCCTCCTTGCAAGAGTGGATCAACTGCTCATCGCTTGTAAGTATCAAGTCATCAACATATGATACAAAGATAAACAAGTTGCCATATACCACAACATTATAGACTCTTAGCATGTCCTTCACTTTTGGTGAAGCCCAATCAATATAGATATGTGTCTATCTAAGTGTCCCATACTCGAGGCGCCTGCTTGAGATCATACAGGGCTCTCCTGAGTCTACACACATGTGTCTACCTATCATATGTCTCAAATCCATCTGGTTTCTCTATGTAAATATCTTCCTTAATAACACCAATGAGGAAGGTGGTCTTCACATCCATATGATGGATCCTCCGCCCCATCTATAGAGATAATGCTATAATGGTTTTGATTAAGGAATATCTTGCCACATGGGGAAACAATTTCCTCATAGTCAACTCCCTCTTCACATGAGAATCCTGTGGCAACAAATCTAGCCTTTCACTTCTTGATGCTCCCATCAGCTGCATGATTCACATTGTAAATCCATATGGAATCAACCACTGACATGCTTTCTAGACTCGGCACCACCTCACATACATTTTTCTTCATGATGGATTCATACTCCTCCACCATGGAATCAACCCAAATTGGTTCAGAACTGCTTCCTCAAATGAAGAAGGGTTTGACTCAATCAGTTTTTTCATGAGAGCCATATAACCAGTGTACATGTCTGGTGACCTCCTTTACCTGCACAAAGATGTAGGAGCTCCCACATGCTCCCATTCATCTTGAACCAACCTATCAACATATCTCGTTTTCTTGCTCCCTTCTCTGGAAGATTCTTGTTGACTAAGTGCCTCCACTCGACCTCTTGTCTACTCCCCTAGATGTGGCTGCTCCACAATATCCTGAATCTTTGCATGAGGTTCCTCCTTTGGATATAAAATCTCCTCCTATGGTAGGATATTCATCTCTCTCTCTAGAGAGCATATCATAGCATTCTCCTCATCATGTTTGACATCTCTCCTCACCATTGTCACCATGAGTGAGGGAAAATACACTCGGTAATTATGTGGTGTCACTATGTATCCTACAAAGACTCCCATCTCAAGTATAGGCTCTAATTTCTTCGTGTTATCCTTGGAGAAATGAAAATACGTAGTAGCTCCAAAAATTTGAAAATGAGATACATTTGGCTTCCTCCCTTAGAAATCTTCTTTAGGTATGATCATGTCACATATTCTTTAAGGGCTCCTGTTCTGCAGATAAATTGCGGTGTTGCATGCATCTTCCCATAGATGTAATGGAAACCCTTGATCATGCAACATGGTTGTTATTGCTCCCACTATGCTTATGTTCTTCCTTTCAGCCACCCCATTTTCTTGTGGGTTATGGGGTGTTATCAATTATGTTCTAATCCCCTCTTTGGCACAAAAGTCCTTAAAGGTGTTAGAGGCAAATTCTCCTGCATTGTCACTTCTTAGGGCTTTCAATTTCTAACCAGTCTCCTTTTCAACCAATGTTTTGAATTCAATAAATTTGGAAAACAATTCATCCTTTTTCATCATGAAGAAAATACAACATTTTCTAGAAAAGTCATCAACAAAAATTACATAATACCTATGTTTTGTTGTAGAGGTTGTATAAAATGGTCCACATACATCAAAGTGGACTCACTTCAAGATTGCTCCAGCTCTGTTATCTCAGCCATGGAAGGTGGATTTGACATATTTCCCCAATGTGCATCCCTTACAGACATCATGCTGGTCAAGGGTGCATTTTGGGAGACCAATGGTACTATGTTGCATCATTTTTATGCCCACATGTTGTAAGTGTCAAATGTTTCTATGCCACAATTCTCCAACATCTCGACGCACACAGTTTTTGCCTTGATACTCAGTGCAGTGCAAGCCCCCACCTCATGTTTGTAGATATTTCTCACTTTGACTCCAATATTTTTCACTTAACCAGTAGCTACATGTCTCAGAAAGGATTTCCCCTTATTGAAAACAACATCATAACCTCTATCCTCCAATACAGCTATAGAGGTCAAATGTTTCTTTATCCTAGGTACATACATTATATCTTCCAGATGAAGATGGGAGCTTGAATCCCTCTTAAGGTTACATTTCCAATTCCTTTGGTATTGTACCTCCCATGATCTCAAAATTCTTTGTGCATTTGGAGATCCCTCCTCTAGGCTACTGAAGAAGTCTTTGTATCATGTCATATGGAACAAGGCACCATAATCTAGGGACCACACACTCCCATTATTTCGTTGTTTTGGCTAGACTCTGCCTTGCTTTGGGCCTTCTTACCCTTAGCTTTCCTACCCACCCAAGACAAGGAAAATTTATCTTCCTCCTCAGCTTGGGATGTTACTCCATCCCTAGTGTTCCTTCAAATTTCTTCCTCCACTAAATCGGACCAAAGTCTCTCCCAATTTGGCAATTTTTTCCTTCTATTTATGGAGTCCTCATAAATGTGTTAGGATTTAGGAAGGCTTAGGAGAGATAGACTCACTAGCTCTGAAGATGGTATAGTTTATCCAAATCCTCCAAGCTCATCTTGGCACTCAGTGAATCTAGAGAGGTAATTTAGAATGGCTTTTTTTTTCTTACAATCAGATGTTTCTAAACTTGTCCCCCAATGCTAGTTTCCTAGCATCATGGGTATTTTCAAATAACTAAGTGAGGGTCTTCCACATAGAAAATGGAGTTTCTTTACCCTGTCAATTTGAGGCTATGTTGTCTCTCACATTGGTCTAGGTGGATATTGGTGGCCACTTGCCTATTCCACTTGGACCCCCAACACTGTCTCTTTCAGTTTTTCGGTTTCCTTAATTGTAGCACATTTCACAATTTTTGGCAGTTTTTCGGGTCCTGAACTTTCGAAGCTGTTTTGAGGCCCTAAACGACGTTTTTAGGGAAAACAAAGAGATTGGAAATGCCCTAATTTGGCTTTCCCATTTGTTTTGGGCCTCCTCTTCGACATCTTTAAAACGAGGTATTATGATGCCAAACGGAGATCGTATGCCAAAGATACGACCTTGGGAAGTTGATGTACCAATTTACCCAAACGAGGCCCACAGTTTTGGTGCTTCATCTCTGAGGGTTAGGATTTTGGATGTTTAGGGTTTTCCATTATTTCTCAATAATAAATAGGCCTTTGAGACTCATGATAAACTACCATCGCTCGAGCTAATCTTATTTCCATTATGTTTGTAAGCATATTTTAGTATTTGATATTAATGAAATGAAGTGTTATTTCTACTGCATCTTTGTTTTTATGGTTATATCTGTAATTTGTTTTGTTCCTGTTTAAATCTGGATCACACACCCTCTAGGATGATCCTCCTTGATTTTGCAGTATCCTTCTTACACTGGGCTAACTATTGTGCATTTGATACTACTGGTTTTGGAATGTCATTTTTGGTGTACTTTAGCACTCCATTATCATCGAGTACAACTTCCATGCTTTCCTCCCAAGCTATGAAATTTGATGTTCCCTCCAAGGCATACTCCAATTTCAATCTGTTGAAAGACATTTCCCACATGAAAGAAAAATTGCTTCAATGAATTTGCAAATCGTAAATTTTGAAAGAGAAAATATATTGACTAGTTTCTGCTGTGATTTTGATCTCTTATACCATGTATAAATTAATATAAATTTTCTAATACTGATGAATTTGAACTGAAAAGAGGAAAATACAAATTTACTCTACTATTATGCAGAATGGAAATCATAATTTAGAAACACATGCAATGACATGCAACCATTGAAACCACAAGGTCCAATGATTTACAAGGGAACCCAACTAGGAAAAACCCCTCAGCTACTCTTCATTAATCAGATGAGAATGATAAAATATTACAATGTCTTTCTTCAACTCTGAAGCACACCTTGCAATATAAACCCAGTCTCCTACTAATTGTCCTACTCTGGGCAACACTTAGCCCATTCAAGCCTCCAACTTCTTCTTATTTCCTTGGGAAATTTAGGAGAAATTGAGCTCCTAATTAATAGAGTAATTCCCTATTTCCATGCGCAATTCTAAGAGAATTTATCACTTGCATAATTACCAAGCATATAAACTTAACTAGTGTACAATTGATGATTACAATGTACCTTCTCCTCCACTTCAGCTAGGAAATTCAAATTGTATGCATGTTTGGGCTATTTTTAGTTGGTTGACTAGTTTAACTAAGAGATCACTGATTTAGCAGTAGTTGTACTACGCAGATGACCTTAAACTAACTCAATTAATTACTTGAGCTGAGTTAACTGAGTTCAACTAAAAATAATTGAACTAGATTGTTAAATGTTAGTATGCACAACTCTACTCTAAGCCTATAACTCGAATTAATTGTCTTAACTAGTAGAAAAGGCCATGTTACTCTAGCAAACTGCAATCCAAGTCATCCTGATATGTGAAAAATCAAATTAATCAATTTGACTAAGGCACAAGTCATAATGAGACGTTATTGGTACAATTTATAACACTCTACCATGAATTGTCAAAGCACACATGATAACACCATAATCACAAATAAAACATAAATGTAACACTCGTTTGACCTCTTTCAAAAAATGAAACTATTTGTCATTCAATCATGAAATTAAAAAACATTCTCTGAAGATATAATTTGCAGTATTGAAGAAGGCATTAATGATTTAAGAATTTAGGACTAGGAAGCTATCAGATGGACTGTGCCTCTATATTAAAAAACTCCAAACCTCCTAAGAGAAATCTTGACAAAGGATATTTTTTAGCTAGCAGGAGCATACAAAGCAATGACAATATTGTTGTCCTTAGGGCTGATGAGGGTGGTGCCATTGTTGTTATGGATAAGAGTGACTATATCAAAAAGATGAATGAGCATCTAGATTATATTGGTAACTACATAAAGTTGGGAAATAAACAAATTTTAAGGATTATTAAAGAGATTAAAAATATAATCAGTAATTATAACTTGGATGAATGGATTAAAAAGTGACTTACCACTAATTGTGAAATTACTCCAAGAATTTATGTTCTCCCTAAACTCCACAAAGATGGGGTTCCCTTGACACCTATTTTCAAAACTATTGGTTCCACCACTTATGAATTTACAAAATAAATCTCCAAGATCCTTAAGCCTCTTGTAGGTAATTTATATTATTTTATCAAATATTCTAGTGAATTTGTGAATATGATTGAAAAGGAGAAGGTTGAGATTAATGATCGACTTATCAGCTTTGATGTGGTCTCTCTCTACACCATGATTCCTCTTACAGAAGCCATCAATTTTGTAAAAGAAGTGGTTCATCCTCAAATTATTAGTCTTGCTAAGGTTTTATTATGCTCTACTTCTTTCAACTCCCAAGATAAGTATTATGAATAAACCATAAGAGTATTAATGGGTTGCTCCCTATCTCCCATTTTACTAAACCTTTTTATGGAAACATTTGAAAAGCAAGCCCTTGAATCTTACCCATTAAATATGGGTTAGTGGAAAAGATACATTGATGACACCAATGTATATAGATGGTAGAATCTACTACCTATCCTAAGGAACCATGCTCCTTCCTCTAGTTTGTAGCTATAGGTGTGTCCATAGGATTGCAATTCTCCATGTGAAATATCTACAATATTTCAAAGGAATAATTCCCTTGACTCACAAACATCTCATCATCACCTTTCCATACTTCCATCCCAAGGAAGTAATGCATCAAGCCCATGTCCTACATATCGAATTCTCTTGCAAGGTCCTCCTTTCAAGAGTGGATCAACTGCTCATCCCCTGTAAGTATCAAGTCATCAACATACGATACCAAGATAAGCAACTTGTCATCTACCACAATGTGATAGAGATTGGCATCTACTTCACTTTTGGTGAAGCCCAATCCACTGAGATATGTGTCGATCCGAGCGTAGCATACTCAAGGTGCCCACTTGAGACCATACAGGGATTTTCTGATTCTACACACGTGTCACCCTATCATATGTCTCAAATCCCTCTAGATGTTCTATATAAATTTATTCCTTGACAAAATAAATTAGGAAGGAGATCTTCACATCCATATGATGGATCTTCCAAGATCAACTTTAAAATCTATCAATTAATCTAAGGAGAATTTGAAACATTAACATTCATACATAGTGTTCTAGGCTAGATACGTGTTTCGACGTTTATAAAACTTAGCAGTTGTCATTCTCTTCGGCATTAGATAGTGCTAGCACGGACTTGTGCTCCCCATACCATCGCGCATATCAAGGGATACCATCATAGGTTGCAAACCTTTATCCATAGGAAGTTGGCACATATCAAGGGAGACCATCATAGGTTGCAAACCTTTATCCATAGGAAGCTGAGTCTGCCGCCATGTAAATGTGATACACCAAACATAGCATTCAGGGAGATTGCCTAGATGTACGTCAAGTCCTTGGTAAATTTATTTGTTGAGGTGTATATTGCAGTTCACGGTTACTTGGTACTCCTTTTTCCTAGAGTCACTTGAGTAGTCATTTCGATCTTTTTTGAATTTTTAAATTTGAAAAGATCATCGAGCAACTTGTCCTTTAAAGCTCACTAAACCATCGAAAGCGACTAGAGTCACCTTTTTGTCCTTTTCTCAACTCCTAAAAGATGAAAAGGAAAAGTTTTTGTTTCTAAAAATAACTTCCCACAATCAACATGTTGAACCCAAGCAGTTTCTTCTTGGACCAATATTGAGTAATTCCTTGTTAATTTCAAGATTGTTAAAAAGCCCTCTATTGTACCTCTGAGATAATAGTGGTCAGCTATCAATGCCAGAGCATCTAAGATAATTGTTTTGGGGGCTTTTGTTTTAGTTTGGAAGACCAATGAATAAAAAAAATGTAACAATATAATGCCTAACCTTTTGAATAATATTAATCCCAAAGTAGAGGGCTGCTATAAAACTTCACACAATGAAAAAGTTTGAATAGTGGTGAACAGAAACAAAAAATAATATTATTATTGTACATTTTAGACAGAAAATTGAACAATCATAAGAATGGAAACCACTGACGGATGTTCAGAAGGTTCGAGAGAATATGCTTATGCTTACAACAAGATGATAATGATTTATTGATTCAGAGGGAACTAATTAAACAGATAGTTCATTAATCAATTCTCTTTAATGATTATCACTTCAGAAGCTTATAGGAATAGATTGAGACACAATTATTCCTACCTAGGTATCTCTGTAAGACATAAAAATATGAAGAAAAACATAATGTGTTAATGGAAAAACTTACAGGAAGCACAAACTGTGTAAAACGGAATTCAAAATCCTTTTCTTTGTATTAAGGGTCTAGAAAAGCTAGTATATAAAATGTTTACAAATGCCTCTTCAAGGGTGAACACTCTTTCAATGGTCAACCTGGTTCAATGGTGAACAATGAACCCTTAATAAATTGATAAGAGAGTTATTTATACAATAGTAGAACTAAGAAAATATCCTAAACTGTTTAAGGATTTATTCTAGGAAAATGAAATATCTTCATGCAAGAAGATAGAGACAGCTATTGAACTACTACTTGTTGTCCCCGTTATTTAGGTTCTGCTGGCTTTGCTCTTTGATATTTTGCCCTTTAAGCTACTTGGTTGTTTGGTCTTCACGCTGGAATTCATATTCACTTATGACCTTTCATCTGATACACTTTAATATGATACTCTTTGACCTTATTGACCTGTCAATATCCTTTACTATGCCTTTTACTTTTACTATACATTTCAAGTTTTTACTGTGTATTTCAACAGTAAATCATTTAGTTTTTTTTATGTCTCAGCATCAGGTAGTTTGGATATTGATCATCTATTTGTCTTTTAACTGTATGTTTTATCTACCTCCTCTGTTTTGTCTTTTAACTGTGTAAATTGTCTGTTTTAACATTTACTATGTAAATGATTTCTTCTTCTCTATCTTTGGTTTAGACCTGATTTCCGTTTGTACAAGAAAATCATTTGAATTCATTTGTCAAGAATCTAGAATAAACAGGTTTTTAACTGGTATAAAAACCATTTATCCAATCTCCCGGTCTTCTGCTAATCACTTGCAAAATACAACAATTGTTAAGAAAAACACAGGTTGACAGGGAGGGCCACAATGGCTTCATGTGAGTTGAAATGTCTGTGGATGGAATCTGGAGCATTTTTGGGAGGTAAAAAATGGTTAAATTGGTTTCAGAGGCTTAAGGTGGTGCAGGCAGGGTTATAGGGTTTTACTGTGTAAACGGGCAAAAAGAGCAAAAGTGAGGGTTTTGGCGTTTAAACGGTTAACTTTTAAAATTTGGCACAGATGGGTTAAGTGAATAGTGGATGGTTTTACCGTATGCGGGGAGCGGTTTTGGAGGATCATTGCACCGCTTTTAGTTTTGGGGTGGTTTTTCTCCGACAGCACGCGAGTTAACATGGGAATGACACGTAACCACAAGGGGCCCGAGAAAAACCACGAACCTCGCGTGTTCTCGGGTCTTTAAATATCGGAGATCGGGAGTGTGCGATATGGCTGTGGATCATTAGATCTAGGAGCAGGTGATTAGACGACTATCGCATGGTCGAGATGCACGAAGGGAGCAAGCGCAGAGATTAGTGGGCCCGGGGAATAATTACAAAGGATTTGTAATTATTGTAATGAATAAAGTGGGTTTAAACACATTGCGATGGGTTTATGGAGTGGGACCAAGGTTAACAACGGTGGGGTTTATTTAACCACACCGAGGGGGTGGGTTAAAAAGTTTAGCTGGGAAAATGGTGAATTGCGAAGTTAAATTAATAAAATGGGGGGACATAAAACTTTAGGATAAGGAGGGTTTTATGGGTTTTTTAGGGAAATTAAAAGGGAAATTAATTCTTTCAAGGGGAACAGGTTTCACAATAGGGAAAGGGGTTTTGAGTAAGGGAAAGAGTTTGGAGGGTAATTTGCTAGGGAACTGTGTGAAACCAAGGGAGAGGGTGAAAATTAAAGGAAAGGTGGAAATGAAGGGATGATGAGGAAATTAGTAAGTATGTAGTGGGGGTGAAATGAAATGAGCAGAAGTTAACCAAATCATCTAGTGAACATCTTTTCACCTTCATAACTACTCCTGCACACTGCAACACATGATCAAGCATGATAAATGTGCTTATTCCTCAATCAAATTTGCACTTCTGCAACCTTTCTTCTACCTACCCTTTACTTACCCTAACCTTTTCTCTTCACTTAGTTTGGTGCATTTAAGCTAGCAGACCCTTTATTTCCTTTTTCTTTTGAAAAGAAAACTATCTAATTCTAACCTTATAACATCCAAGGACTTAGATTAAACTGATGAGCTCCTTATTCTTCTCTACATAACTACTGATCTGCCAAGATTAAATAGTTTGGCTAGATCTTTATTCTCTAACTATAAACATGAAATTTAAAGCATGATAAATGTCAAGATCAAACTATTTGACTGTCATGGGTTGTGGCATTTATGACAAGCTGCACACAACCATTATTTTGCATAATAAAGTAAAAGTAGTGGCACTTGGACTTGCACACTTTCAGAGTTTATTGCTTTTTGCTTTTCTTTCTAACCTAACATTTTATTTTTTTCCTTCATTATTTAGGGCATCTATTCTAAAATTTTCTTTGATATGGACATGTTATCAAGATATTTCCTAACATTTTTATTTAGTATTCTTTTTGTCCATATCCTAGCTTAACATTTTTTAAAACATATATTCATTTTTGAACTAATTAATTCTAACTTACCAAAACCAAAAAATGCTACAACATTGGCTCCAACTAGGGACTGCTTTCTCCTGTAGAATGCAGAGAACCTGCAGATCCATGTGCCTTCTCCTCGAGCTATGGAGTCTTTGATGTAAAAAATCACATTGACAACTTGAAAAGTAAAAGAAACCGGAGTTTTTACAATGGCAGTAATGAAATCTACTTCAACCTCTCAGTATTGAATGTAATGTTTGAGAAACCTTCCATTTACAAGGTAAGTGGAATATAGCCCCTCAAGATTTTGTAGCACAAAATTGTTGTTTCCCTTCACTTTATCAATTGATAAAGGTCCAAACCATAGGTTGTCAAACTTTCCATGCTTTCCTTTTTCTTCTCTCCTTGAATCCCATCTTAGAACTAGATCACCTTCATGATCCTTTCAGAGAATGTCAGTTATATATTTTACAATCTCAATATAATTTGGGATGAATCTCCTTAAGAAATTAATCTTGCCTAGAAAATCTTGAATCTCCTTCTTGTTTCTAAGTAAGGTCAATGTCTCAATGGCAGACACATGCTTGGGATCAATCACCACTCCTTCTTTTGAAATTATATGACCCAGCAATTTTCCTTCTTTGATAGCAAACAGAGACTTTTTAGGATTCAATGATATTTCGAAGTTTCTACACCTGTCAAAAACCTTCATCAAGTGCTTTAGATGCTTCTGATCAGATTTAGAAAAAACAGTTATGTCATTAAGATAAATAACCACAAATTTATTTACCTGACCCACAAAATCTACATCCATAGCTCTCTGAAATGTTGCTCCAGCATTGGTTAAGCAAAATGGCATCCTAGCATACATGAATGTACCCTAGGGTGTAGTAAAGCTCGTCTTCTCTCTGTCTGCTGAATCAACATTTACCTGATTATAGCCTGAAAAACCATCAAGCATAGAGTGTCTTTATGCTCCTAAAACCATTTGAAGTAGCTGATCCATTTTGGGCAAAGGATAGTTATCTTTTAATGATGCTTTGTTCAAATTTCTGATGTCCACACAGAGTCTAATTTCTCCATTCTTCTTTCTGACAGGAACTAAATTTGCAACCCAATTAGAATATCTAAGAGGGAGGATGATCTGGGCATCTAGCATTTTCTTAATTTCCTTCTCTACAGTTGGTAGAAGAGCTGGATTGATCCTCCTAAGTTTCTACTGATAAGGAACTGCTTCTGGCTTTAAAGGAATCTTATGTTGTATTAATGAAGTATCATAGGTTTTAAGATCAACATAGGTCCATGCAAAAAACATCCTTATAATTTTGAAGTAACTTAAGATATTGAGTTTTGATCTTAGGATCTAGAGATGCATAGATTTTGATGTTTTTAATATCATCATTTGATCCAATATTGATTTCTTCTATGTCATCTTGTAAAGAAATGGACTGAGGGGATTTAAGGACATCATTTTCATCAAACAATTTTTCTAAAGGAATGAGGCCTTTGGGAATAAAATTGTTAGACAATTGAATAATGTCATGATCAACAATTTTTGAATTGAAATTTGAAGTATCATTTTCATCTGCATTTTCATTTATTTATTTTTGATCTTCAACAACTTGTAGAACTGAAGAATAATCTATAACCTGCAGAAAAGATTTCAAATGTTCATCATCTTCAAATATCTGCCAGTGTTTTAGATTATATGGAATGGATGATTTGTATTTGACTTGTATTTGATAGAGTACATTGGTCTGATCAAGAATTTTAAATGAACTAGCAGAAACAACTAAGGCATCTGCATGAATATTCTGATTTCCTGGAATATAAGTCAAGTTAAAAGCATCAAAGAAGTTTTCAACTAAATCCCAAACTTCACATCAATAATACCTAAGTCTAAGATGATTAGTACAACAAATATTTCTCATTGTTTGACAATAAGTTCTAAATCAGTAAAAACACTTAAGTTTTGAACCTTTAAGCTTTTGGCTAATAGCAGTCCCAAAAGGAAAGCTTCATATTCAGCCACATTATTGGTAACTTCGAAGTCAAGTTTACATGATTGGGAGATATTTTCTTTTTCTGGTGAAATTAAAACTACCCCAGCTCCTACTCCATCTTTTTTACAAAAACCATCAAAAAATAGTTTCCATACATCAGTTTGATTTGGTACATGCCTTTCAATTACATCTTCTATTTTAACTTCAGTTTCATGTATTTGGTTTGAAGATAATTGAAAGCAACCAAAATCCTAATCAATTGCATAAATGGGATGGTTCCTTGGCTGGTCTGTTTTGCATATAGTGTGCACAAATCTTACCTCTCTATATAACCTTAGTTTTTCTCCCCCATAAACTGGAATAGTGGCATAAGACATATCCATCTAAAGAGTTCCTCCTAATTTGGCATAGAAAGACCTAGAAAGGAGCATTCCAAATTTGGGAGGGATATCTGTGACAACTATATCAAGCACTACACTTTTCACTGGAATTTGGGCAAGGGTGACTATTAAATCCTTAATAAATCCTAAGCAGGGAACCCTTTTAGAATTAAAGGTGTACAAGTCATGATAGGATCTAATTATGTCAAGTTTCAAATGGTCCATGATATTTTTTGGCATGAGGTTATGTGATGCTCCAGAATCAAGCATACAATTATATAACATGGAATCATTTTTCTTAAGAGTTACATAGAAATGAGGCACTATTTCATCTATCATATATGAGCTAGGACCAAAGAAAATTGTTGGGTTATCATCTTGCAGACTAATGATATCACTTTCAACATCAATTGAGGTGTTTTGTATCCATTTGGAGACTTGATTTTTATACCCAGAGTTTTTAGAAAGTTCTAAAAGTGGAATTGGGATTTTAACTCTTTCTAACTCTTTTTCAACATTAAATGTAACCAAAGCATTTTTATCAGTTTGAGCAGTATCAGTTGACTAATTTAATGATCGAATAATAGTTGTTTGAATTTCAACAGCTTTGGTACGAGGTTCAATTATGGGAATCTCCTTAGGAGGTTTTCCAGGGCTAGGTCTAGGCCTAAGATCATATCTCTTGTTCAACTCTGCAATTAAAAATTCAGAGAAGACATGGTATTTAGAAACCTGTGAGGATTCTTGATCTTATTGAACCTGATTTTGTTGTGAGAGAGGAATCATAATTGTTTGATTAGAAGAAGTATTCATGTTATTGATATCTTCACTAATAGTCATATTATTTTCATTGGGTTTCTAGTCATCTATCAGTAAAGGAGTGGGAACCTACTGATCATTACTAGGTCTCTGAAGAATTTGTAATTGTGGATTCCTTCTATACTGACCTTGATTTTGATTTTGGGGTCTATTAACTGTTTGTTGAACTGTCCTAGGTTGAGTCTCAATCTTGGAAATTCTATTAGATATATTTCTAAGAGAAGTTATTTCATCTATTTTAGAATCTTCAGTTTTAGTCTTAGAAGAACTAGAGGAACTAGAGGCTTCTTGAATATATTTGAGTTTTCTTTGGGCCTTTTCCTCTTTAACTTTCAAGGAAGTCGAAGTAGACCTATTTTCTTCCAAATCTATAGCATTTTTTTGCATATCTTCAAGAGTTCTTGAAGTTCTCTCTCTTATCATTACAACAAAATCATCGTCAAATGCTTTAGAAAACCTAGACTTAACTGCTGCTACAGGGGGTTTACAATCAGGGGCATCTTATGATAAATTTTATTGAACCTTTTGATAAAATCTGATACATGTTCACCAAAGTTTCTTTTAAGTTCTTCAAATTCAGTCAGAAAGTAAAGGGGATCTTTCTTTACACCCCATTGGTTTTTAAATATGTTTGTAAGTTCTTCCCAATTTCTAATGGAATTCATGGGTAACTGCCTAAACCAGATTCTTACATTTCCTTTAAGTGACTATACAAACAATCTCATGTAAACATTTTCTTGTTCAATAGTCATGTTGTCTGCAAAGTCTAGAAAAGCTTGAAGATGGTCCTCAGCTATGGGACCAGTTTCTCCATTATACCTTGGAAGGTATTTCAAATACCCTGGGAATGCATCAAGGTTAGCAGGTAAGACTAAAGCTGCATATCTAGCTTGTACGATAGGTTGGAATGCCATAATAGAAGGCAGTGTATGAGGTGTTTGTGTGGATGAAGAAGAAGAAGATGAAAAAGAAGAAGAGGAAGAAGAGGAAGAAGAAGGTGATTGAGGCGGTGTGTGACTATGTGGAGCTAAAGAAGGAGGGGATCTCCTGAATAACTTTAAAGGAGTTTTAAGAACTAACTTTGGGACCTGTGAATGAATACCCTCTTTTTTTTTAAAGAGTGGATTTTTATATACAAAGATGGTCTCTTCAGGTTGTTCAGAAGTAGAATCTTCAAGTCGTTCAAAAGTGGAAGGAAATGAATAAGTGGTAGGGGTTATGAAATCTGTGGGTTTGTATCCAGGTAAATGAACACTGAAGTCAAACTCTGTTTTAGGTGATCCTAGTGGTAATGGGGGTTCTCGATGCTTTTCAAAAGAATGAATGGGGAAAGTTGAATCTAAATCAACTCCCCTATCTAATAGTTCAGAAACCCTAGGAGGTATTTGTGTCAAATCAGGATCAGATGGAATATTACTAAAAGCATCAAATGATATTAACTCTTGAGACTGCAAGGCAGAAGAGGAAGAAGAAGATGGTTGTTGTCTCCTTTTAGAACTGGCTTTTCTCATAAGTTTTTTAGGATCTAATAGAGAGCTAACTAAGTCAGATTCTGAATGAGATCTGGTGTGCTTAAAAGGTGCCAGTTTGGGCTAGTGGAGTTGTCAGGTGAAAGATTTTAACCTTTAACCACCTTAAAGGAATAGAATGAATATCATTGTCCTAGGAAAACTTAATGGAATTCGAATCCCCGGCAAGGACACCAAACTAATGTTGTACCTTTGAGATAATAGTGGTCAGATATCAATGCCAGATAATCTAAGATAATTGTTTTGTGGGTTTTTGTTTTAGTTTGGAAGACCAATGAATAAAATAGATGTAATAATATAATTCCTAACCTTTTGAATAATATTAATCCCAAAGTACAGGGCTGCTATAAAACTTCACACATTGGTAAAGTTTGAATAGTGGTGAGCAGAAACAAAAAGTAATATGATTATTATACTTTCAGACATAAAATTAAACAATCATAAGTATGAAAACATCTGACCACTGTTCAGAAGGTTCAAGAATATGCTTATGCTTACAACAAGATTTTGATGATTTATTGATATAGAGGGAACTAATTAAATAGACCATTCATTAATCTATTCTCTTTAATTATTATCACTTCAGAATCTTATAGGAATAGATTGAGACACAATTATTCCTACCTAGGTATCTCTGTAAGACATAAGAATATGAAGAAAAACATAATGTGTTACTGGAAAAACTTACAGGAAACACAAACTGTGTAAAACTGAATTCAGAATCCTTTGCTTTGTATTAAGGGTCTAGAAAAGCTAGTACATCAAATGTTTACAAATGCTTCTTCAAGGGTGAACTCTCTTTCAATGGTCAACCTGGTTCAATGGTGAACAATGAACCCTTAATAACTCGAGAAGAGAGTTATTTATACAATAGTAGAACTAAGAAAATATCCTAAATTGTTTAAGGATTTATTCTAGGAAAAGGAAATTGTTGAAAATGGCAACAAGAAATGCTAAAAATAGAAGTGCTAAAAATAACGCTGCTATAAATAGCAGTTCAGGTACTAGTGTTGGACATAACAACAAGGAATGAAAATTGGAAGTGCTATAAATAGAATTGCTAAAAATAGTAGTTCGGGATAGATTCCAATTTTAGTTAGTCCCTGAACTAAAATTGTGAAGTAAAATTCGAATTTGATCTTAGCAACTATTTGTAAGATAATTAATTAATTCATCTTGAGTTAATTAGTTAAGGAAAAATAAACATGAAGTCTATGTGAGGACATACAACATTTATTCCTTTGATTAAGGGTTTTATCCATTAGTTAAAGAGATAAGAGTGAGTTGTAATTAGTTAGGTCAGTTAACTGAGTTAAGTCCAATTAGATTAGTTCCAACAGTTGGAGGAACTAATTGTGAGTTCAGTCAGTTAATGCTTGTATGCATGTAACTACTGCACCTCAGATAACTGAATATTCTCTCATGAATAACTCATGCATGTCAGTTCAGACAGAGACCAAGTTGAGATCAAAGGAGGGACAATGTACTATCAGTTGGATGGATTTTTCCTATAAAGGAAGCTCATCAATGGAGAAGGATTTATCTCCTTCAGGATTATGCAGTTAGATCAGATGTTAGTGAGTGTGTGAAGAGGCTAGTTCACACAAGTGGCTGCATTGGACCCCAAGGAAAATTGCGCAAAGAAATAGGAGGCTTGGAGGGTAGAGGAGAAGGTTTGAGAGAGGCCTTTCACTATCTATGAGCAGCAGAGGGATTGCAAAGAGATCATGATAGCTTGTGAGCTGATTCTTTTTGTAATCCAGACTATATTTCCACTTGTATGATAATACAGAGTTGGGGTTTTAGGCTGAGGCTTTCCCCAGGTTATTTCTTCTATGTTATGTGTGATTGATTTCTCCTTATTAGTTATATGTGTTCAATTGATCTTGTTCATATTCGATTAAGCTTCCGCATAATTGTTTGTAGAAGTAAATCAAGTATTTTGCTTTAGTATATTGCATTATCAGGTGATCTATAGTGGAAATTTCTACATCATATCAGAGAAAAGGTGATCAAAGCAGAGAACAGTATACATGAAGAAGAGAATTCGAAGTAAAAAAAAAAAAAAAAAAAAATTGGGCCGTGAGTTTTCAGAGTAGATCTGAAAAATTTTATGAAAAATTTTCAAAAACAAATAGCAGATCTGGATTCCTTGTGGAAAAAGACCCAAATTCAAAAAAAAAAAATAGTCTGAATTGGAGTTCGGATGAGGGAGATATCATTGATTTAAAATCAGCGCTTTTTCTAGAAAATTTTGTGACGGCAGGAAAGATGAAACAGATTGGTGTGCTAGCCAAGAACCTGTATGCACTTGAGGTACAAGATCCATGCAAAGCCTTGAGGAGCAAGGCAAAGGTTAGACACTTTGTGCTTGATAGGGAGAGTACATTACCTTTCAACATGCAGCGCCAGAAGAAGTCTCAGACAATTGTGGAGAAGCCACAATTGGTGAAGCAGCTTCAGGAGGTTGTGGAGTAGCCACAACTAGAGATGCTAAGAGGAGACCGAGTGGAGGCATCCACTCATGCAAAGACCTCCAGTAGGGGGAAATTTTGAGCCAAGTGGGTAGAGGGATCACATGCAGCCATACCTCTAGGTGGGAGGTGGGGCGATGTGACATGATAGTCCCAAGAAGGCTGAAATAGGGGTAGGACCTTTGAGGTACCCAACCTCTTTGATTAGATCTTGCTACGGGAGCCTTGACAAGGAGTAGTAGGACTGGCTGATTGGGTAGAGACAGATGCGAATGGAGCGACAAAGAGAGATACAGTGCAAGAATCCCAAGACAGTGCTGAGCTAGTAGGTTGCAACAATGTGAGAGGCACAAGAGTGTTGCACCAGTGTAGGATGGCACAGAGAGGTGTAAAACGGTGCAAGATGCATGGAGTGTTGCAGCAGCTCAGAGGTCAAAGAGAGAGCACTTGTCAGCTGCAGAGGGAGCTTCAGCACCAGAGGGTGTTTCTGGCCCAACAGAGAGGTCAGTTGGGAGATTTTTTTGTTTTTAGAGTTGTTGGAGCGTCCACACTTGGGATAAGTGTTGCATGTAGAACATTCCAAAGGTTCAGGATTGGGTTTGAGTTGAATGCCTTTCTTGTTGAGAGGGAGTGTTGAAAATGGCAACAAGAAATGCTAAAAATAGAAGTGCTATAAATAGTAGTTCAGGTACCAGTGTTGGACATAGCAATAAGGAATGAAAAATGGAAGTGTTATAGATAGCATTGCTAAAAATAGCAGTTCGGGATAGATTCCAATTTTAGTTAGTCCCTGAACTAAAATTGAGAAGTAAAATTTGAATTTGATCTTAGGAGCTGTTTGTAAAATAATTAATTAATTCATCTTGAGTTAATTAGTTAAGGAAAAATAAACATGAAGTCTATGTGAGGACATGCAACAGTTATTCCTTTGATTAAGGGATTTATCCATTAGTTAAAGAGATAAGAGTGAGTTGTAATTATGAGTTGTAATTAGTTAGCTCAGTTAACTGAGTTAAGTCCAGTTAGATTAGTTCCAACAGTTGGAGGAACTGATTGTGAGTTCAGTTAGTTAATGCTTGCATGCATGTAACTACTGCACTTCAGATAACTGAATATTCTCTCATGAATTACTCATGCATGTTAGTTCAGACAGAGACCCAGTTGAGATCAAAGGAGGGACAGTGTACTATCAGTTGGATGGCATTTTCCTATAAAGGAAGCTCATCCATTGAGAAGGATTTATCTCCTTCGGGATTGCGCAGTTAGATCAGAGGTTAGTGAGTGTGTGAAGAGGCCAATTCACACAAGTGGCTGCACTAGATCCCAAGGAAAATTGCGCAAAGAAATAAGAGGCTTGGAGGGCAGAGGAGAAGGTTTGAGAGAGGCCTTTGACTGTCTATGAGCAGCAAAGGGATTGCAGAGAGAGCAGGATAGCTTGTGAGCTGATTCTTTTTGTAATCCGAACTATATTTACACTTGTATGATAATACAGAGTTGGGGTTTTAGGCTGAGGCTTTCCCTGGGTTATTTCTTCTGTGTTATGTGTGATTGATTTCTCCTTATCAGTTATATGTGTTCAATTGATCTTGCTCATATTCGATTAAGCTTCCGCATAATTGTTTGTAGAAGTAGATCAAGTATTTTGCTTTAGTATATTGCATTATCAGGTGATCTACAGTGGGAATTTCTACAGAAGTATCTTCATGCAAGAAGATAGAGACAACTATTGAACTGCTACTTATTGTCGTTGTTATTAAGGTTCTGTTGGCTTTGGTATTTGATATTTTTCCCTTTAAGCTGCTTGGCTGTTTGGTCTTCACGCTGGGAGTCATATTCACTTATGACCTTTCATCTGATACACTTTAATTTAATACTCTTTGACCTTATTGACCTGTCAATATCCTTTACTGTGCCTTTTTACTTTTACTGTACATTTCAAGTTTTTACTGTGTATTTCAATAGTAAATCATTTAGTTTTTTTTTATGTCTCAGCATCAGGTACTTTGGATATTGATCATCTGTTTTTCTTTTAACTGTATGTTTTATCTGCCTCTGTTTTCTCTTTTAGCTGTGCGAATTATATGTTTTAACATTTACTGTGTAAATGATTTCTTCTTCTCTGTCTTTGGTTTAGACCTGATTTCTGTTTGTACAGGAAAATCATTTGAATTCATTTCTCGAGAATCTGGAATAAACAGTTTTTTAACTGGTATAAAAACCATTTATCCAGTCTCCTAGTCTTCTGCTAATCACCTGCAAAATACAACAATTATTAAGAAAAACACAGGTTGACAGGGAGGGCCAAAATGGCTTCATGTGAGTTGAAGGGTCTGTGGATGGAATCTAGAGCATTTTCAGGAGGTAAACATTGATTAAATTGATTGCAGAGGCTTAAGGTGGCACAGGCAGGGTTATAGGGTTTTACTGTGTAAATGGGCAAAAAGAGCGAAAGTGAGGGTTTTGGCGTTTAAACAGTTAACTTTTAAAATTTGGTGCAGAAGGGTTAAGTGAACAGTGGATGGTTTTACCATATGCAGGGAGCGGTTTCGGAGGCTCACCCCACAGCTTTTGGTCGTGGGGTTTTTTTTCTCTGAGGGCACATGATTTAACATGGGAATGACACGTAACCACAAGGGGCCTGAGCAAAACCACGAATCTCGCGTGCTCTCAGGCCTTTAAAGATCGGAGATCGTGAGTGCGCGATATGGCTGTGGATCGTTAGATTTGGGAGCAGGTGATTGGACGGCTATCACGCGGTCGAGATGCCCAGAGGGAGCAGGCGCGGAGATCAGTGGGCCCGAGGAATAATTACAAAGGATTTGTAATTATTTTAATGAATAAAGCGGGTTTAAACACATTGTGATGGCTTTATGGAGTGGGACCAAGGTTAACGGTGGCAGGGTTTATTTACCCACACCGAGGGGGTGGGTTAAAAAGTTTAGTCAGGAAAATGGTGAATTGAAAAATTAAATTAATAAAACGGGGGGAACATAAAACTTTAGGATAAGGAGGGTTTTATGGGTTTTTAGGGAAATTACAAGGGAAATTAATTCTTTCAAGGGGAACGGGTTTCACACTAGGGAAAGGGGTTTTGAGTAAGGGAATGAGTTTGGAGGTTAATTTGCTAGGGAAATGTGTGAAACCAACAAAAAGGGTGAAAATGAAGGGAAAGGTGGAAATGAAGGGATGATGAGGAAATTAGTAAGTATGTAGTGGGGGGTGAAATGAAATGGAGGGAAGTTAACCAAATCAGTTAGTGAACATATTTTCACCTTCATAACTGCTCTTGCACACTGCAACACATGATTAAGCATGATAAATGTGCTTATGCCTCAATCAACTTTGTACTTCTGCAACCTTTCTTCTACCTACCCTTTACTTACCCTAACCTTTTTTCTTCACTTAGTTGGGTGCATTTAAGCTAGCAGACCCTTTATTTCCTTTTTCTTTTGAAAAGAAAACTATCTAATTCTAACCTTATAACATCCAAGGGCTCAGATTAAACTGATGAGCTCCTTATTATTCTCTACCTTACTACTGATGTGCCAAGATTAAAGAGTTTGGCTAGATATTTATTCTCTAATTATAAACATGAAATTTAAAGCATGATAAATGTCATGATTAAACTATTTGACTGTCATGGGTTGTGGCATTTATGACAAGCTGCACATAACCATTATTTTGTATAATAAAGTAAAAGGTAGTGGCACTTGGACTTGCACACTTTCAGAGTTTATTGCTTTTTGCTTTTCTTTCTAACCTAACATTATATTTTTGCCTTCATTCTTTAGGGCATCTATTCTAACATTTTCTTTGATATGGACATGTTATCAAGATAGTTCCTAACATGTTTATTCAATATTCTTTTTGTCCATATCCTAGCTTAACATTTTTTAAAACATATATTCATTTTTTGACTAATTGATTCTAACTTACCAAAACCAAAAAATGCTACAACACCCTCAACGAATCTCCTTTCATTTTTTTCTCTTGAGAGGAAGTCATCATGGTTGAACCATTAAGTTCATCTCATAGTTCCCCTTCATTGTCTTATACTGAAGGGTCCTCCCAAGGAGTTCATTCGGAGCTTCCTCAGTGACTTGAAGATCAAGGTTTTGAACTTGGGATTATTCCAAGTATCAAACCCCTGTCTTCTCATCCACCTCCACCAGATTCCTAGTCTCCTCAAGAATCTAATCCTAATACCCCTGATAATCCTATTCAGACCCTTGAGAGTCCACAAAGGCTTGTTATTTATTCGTCGAATCTATTATTCAATTATGTTTTGATATCTCCTCAGCATCCTTATAGTCCTTATGATCGTCATGGTATTCCTTTGGATTTATCCCCTTGCAAATCTCGGGTTACTCATCACCAGTTTTTTACATCTATAGAGTCAAAAGGTGAAATATCAACCTCTTCTCCAGGTCATTCGTAAGTTTCCTCTACCCATGCTCCTCATGTTGATGATGAATAAGGATATCAATTTCCTCCAAAAGTATTTCCTTATACAGGAAGAATCTCGTCTCTCACTTTCCCTGAAACTAGTGGACCCATGTTGCCACCTGGTTATACAACCTTAGCTCAATTAGTTTCAGGTACTCCTAGTGCTTTGTCATTGTATCAAAATCCCATTTGGTCTTCAAATACTATGCCTACATCTGGTCTGTTCATTCCAAACACGATCTCTCAAACTTTTGTACAAACTCTTGTCTCATCAGTTCTAGTCCAACCTATGATTCCATCACAACCTGTCTCGTCGTTTCAACTGACCCTTCCGGTACAATTGACTATTTCAGGTCATGTTTCAGTTTGTTCTTCCACCCCTTCGTCAAGTGGACAAAATGTGCCACTACCTGGAGGGGAAGGATCTAAATACTCCTCTTGTGTCAAGTGAAACCAATGTGAGTCGGTCACAAATTCACATGGTTGGATTGAATCAACCATATTATGGTGGTATTCCTAACCCTGTTGGTCCATCCAATTCAGGTAATGCCCAATATTAGCAGCCTTATATGGCTCAGATTACACTCCAATAGGCTTATGTCCCATATGGTTCGCAATCCTTGGTTAATTCGTCATACATTCCTCAAGAAGGAGCTTATGTCCAGCTTAGTCAATCCACTATTCCTGGTGGATATGATCAGATTCAATTTGGGAATTATCAATACCCATAGGGTATATCCCAAGGAACTATCCAGCAGCCCTTGCAGCAGCAAGGATAACCTTTGAAGCCACAAGGGAAACCTTTGCAGCAGCAAGGGCAACCTTTGCAGAAGTAAGGGAAAACATTACAGTGGCAAGGGAAACTATTATAGCAACAGGGAAAACCTTTGCCACAGTCTCAACAGCCTTTGTAGCAGCAAAATCAGTTTGTTCAGCAGTCTACTCAACCTTTGTACTTGCAAGGCCAACCTTTGTAGCAAAAATGTCAACCTTTACAGCAGCAAAGTCAACCTTTGTAGCAGCAAGGTCAACCTCTGCAACAAGCTCAATATGTATATCCACAAGGTCAGCCCTTGTAAGCACAAGGTCAACCCCTACAACAGCAAGTTCAATCTCCTTTTGTCCAAGGTCAATAGGTTAAACAACCTTAGAACCCATATGCTACGTACAATTCTTATCAACGGCCTATGGTAGGATAATATCAAACCTACCCTAGACAAAATCCACCTTATGGTCAAGGTAACCCTCAGTAGGGACAAAATCAGGTCCCATATGGACAAAATCCTCCACTGCGGGGCAAAAATCCTTACCAGCAAGGATGGAACCCGCAGTTTGGGTCTCCTTAAAGACCCTATATGTAGTTTAACACTTAATTTCCTTTCTTGGCTACATTGGAGCTATCTGATGTCTTGAGTATCACGAATGATCCCATTCTTCATTTGCCTTACTAGCCTCCGTTTCCAACTAAAATTCCAAGCAATTGCCCCAAATTCAAAGGAAAGGCTAAGGAGGATCTGCAAGCCTGTGTGATGACATATCACCTATGGTGCTCCTCTAATTCATATGTCGATGATTCTATCCGTCTTCTCCTCTTTCATAGAACCCTCATAGGTGCTGCCGCAAAATGGTATATCGAGTTGCCTCAAGGTGCCTATTCTAACTTCAACTCTCTCGCTACGACCTTCCTCACCCATTTCCAATTTCCAATTCGGTATGAAATTGACACTCATTTACTCACATCCCTTAAACAAGACACCGCAACCCACATTTCTGATCATATCCATAAATGGAGACGTTAGTGTCGCTTCATCAAGTTTGAGATTGTTGATGAGTTGTTGACTGAATGTTTCACAAAATCATTCATTAACAAGATTTCTAAGGATATAGCTATGGGTGGATGTGTTACTGAAGAGCAAGCTATCGCCCGTGCCCAATATCTAGACTTAGTCTATTCGCAATCTTGCACATTGTATGAGATGTTTCCTGATGCTCTAAGACCATCTTCAAATCAAACAACATCAAAGTCTCTTGATGTACCACCTTTGTATGGTGTGATTGGTTCTGTGTCTCAGACTTCCACGAAATCATTCTTCAAAGCAGAAATTTGTTTCAAGCACTGGTTCCAATAATCCTTCGAAAAATTCATCAAGTCCTGGTAAAACCTATGAGGTACATGTTGTTCAGTCTATTGCAGTAGATAAGACCTCTAAAGGTAAGAAAAAGGGAAAAGGTAAAGCCAAAGTCGATGCCTCAAAATAGGATCCACCCAAATCATCTGCTGACGATGCTTCTAAGAGAAAGCTGAAATATCCTTACCTCATTTGTGAGAAATATCACTACACCAAGGATTGTCCGCGACGTTCTAAAGTTAACCACTTGTTGAAAGGGACTCCAGTGGTTTTAAAAGAACCTTTTCCATATCATCAAATGCAGTTGGTAGACCAACCGCAATCCTCTTCCTCCTCTAATTCCCAGGTTTTCATGATGCAAGGTTCATCACCTATTTCAATTGCTACTTGAACAAAGGACTATCAAACCACACATAAGAAGATGGTGGAGAAAGAAGTCACCGATATCCCTTATACTTCTACTCCATCTAGTTCTGGTCCACTCCATATTGAGTGCCCTAACAGTGAGTATATAATCTGACCACCTCCCAAGGGTGTTCTTCGAAAATCATCTTATAATCTAAATGCTAGAGCTACACAACACTACAATATTGTTGAGGATTTAGCTCAAGCACCTTCGATGATGCTTATCTTGGAGGTTCTCCAAACATGTCCAACGCAGGGAAAGTCATTTTTTTCTGCTATAGGTGTTGTTGATCCTTCTGATTCAAGTATGATTACCTTTAATCTTGAAAACCACGTTCCTCGTCTTCCTCGTCAGATTTATTTTTTGATACAGGTTCTTATCAAAGGAAAGACGATCCATCAGACAGTTATTGATGAAGGTGCTTCTACCTACATCATGTATGTTTCGTGTTGGAAGGCCATTGTCTCTCCTTCTCTTAATTAGTCCTCGAACACCTTGGAAGCCTTTGATGGTAAAGGCTCACGTCCATACGATATTCTCACGAACTTTCTTATTACATTGGAAGGAATGACCATTGAATTAGAAATAGAAGTTGTAGATGCAAATCTCAACTAAAACCTTCTTCTCGGGTGAAGCTAGACCCATGCTATGTTTTGCGTGGTTTCTTCTTTGTTCCGAGTGCTTCATTTTCCTCACGAAGGAAAAATTATCATCTTCGATCAACTGTGTTTCTTCTCTTCCGTTTCATCGAATGACAATGTCCCTTATGTGGGAAATTCTGAAATTCCTTATGAGAGTGTTGGGGAGGTCTCTTCAAAGACTCTAATTTAATGGGTACTTTTACTCTCCCACCTCTGAATGTTACTTCAATCAATATGATCTCAGTTTCTATGGATCCTTAGATTATTCCTACTCCAGATCAAATTGATTCATTTCATGATTCTATGCCTTTAAGTCCATTGGAGCAAAATTATCAAGAAATTGTCTTAGCTTCGATGGCTGCTTCAAAAATTCATGTTGGCATTATCATAGAAGTGTTGTCCTTGATGGAAACTCACTCACAAGCCAGTTCAATTTTGATTAAAGGCAACCCACAGTGTAACAGATCCATTTAAATGTAACAGGGCATTGGTACAGAAGAACAGGAAGATGGAACTATAGTCTACTAATTAGAATGAAGAAGTTGAAGGTTAAGGATGGTGAAAATCATTTTAAGATGTATACGTAGGTCCACTTAGTCAAAACAACGTATACATGCTGGTTCACAAAACAAAAAGAGCATATACCTACGCACACATTTTCACAAGAAGAAAAGTGCATATATGTTGGAAAATCAAGGAAATTCAAGAGGTGACAATACCAGGTGTCAATACCATGGTATTAGCCCACAATATTGAGCAGAGTAACGACTATTTGATCCCGTCCAAGAATACCACAGGTTCTAAGTGGTTTTGGCCTGAGGTTTTGAGAAAGGCCTAAAACTATATAAGGAGGAGAAGATCATAAGGCCCGGTGTGCAAGTGAAAAGGGTTTCTAAGGATCAACATCATGAGACCTGAAATGACTTATCATTGAATGATCCAATATTTGTTGGGCCAGATCTGATTGTGTACACCAGTTTTGTTCTTTAAATGTCATGATCTGAGTTTTTCTGAAGTCCAGAATAGCAACGATGTTATGAGTTAATATTTGCACATCTATATGTTGGTTCGTCTCGGGAATAGCACGTGTACATGCAGGTTCTACTCTTCCAGGTAGCGTATACAAAAGAAAAGCCTATTCTTCAAGATCTGACTGATCTATCTGATCAGTTCTATTGTTTTACTGTTGTCTGTCAATGAAGTCTTCTTAGATATGAGTGTAAAACTGAGAGCATAAGGAGTTTGATATTTGATTGATTGATTGTATAAGCGAGAAGGGTGATCTCTACTACTGCCTATGTAAAGCTCTGTAAATTGACAGCAAATGTTCAGTATATTGCTGGTTGGTACAAACTTGATTCAGAAGTTTTATGTTTCAGTATTTTTGAAGGTATATGCAAGTTTGATTAAAGGAAGTAGCGTATACACGCAAGTTGGGTTCAGTAAAGTAGCGTATACATTCTGATGCATGATTTTTGAGGTTGCAGCTAGTTCTGAATGATAATGCAGGTTTTTGGGTTCAGCACAGTGTTCTGGTGATAGTGATCTGACTGTTCAGATTAACTGATTATTGGTTGATGCAGTTTGAAAGTTTTGATGGGTCCAGTATGAAAATTTGATGAAATGAGGCCTTCATGTGTATTTTTGTGTACCAGGAGCATCCAGTTTGAAAATTTATGAAACATGGTCCCTGGAGGAAGAGAGAAGGTCATAGCCTTCTATAGGCCAGCACCTATGTACTAGTAAACACATTGGCTAGTAGAAGAGCTAGGGGGTTGTAGCTCCCTTCTAGTAGAAGCTAGAAAATGAGAGAAGGTTGTAGCCTTCTACAGGTGGGTGCCTGCACACTGGTATGAGTCTACACCAGTACAAGATTGTAAACAGATTTTATTATTATTAAAAGAAGATAGAGATGACATCTACAGGTGGTTTCCACCCACATTGGGTTTCCACCTTAAATCTTGGTGTTCATGTGTCTTTCTAATGTGTGATGGTTAATTCTATTTTGACTACACTATTTAATACGTTACTGATGCATTGGTTAATGATCAACACATGATAAATTAACTAAATCACAAGTTCTCTGGGTATACGCTGATTTCACTAATCATAGTAGCGTGTACACACTAATTCACTTCACAGAATTAGCATATATAAATCTGTTTGGGAAATAAAATATTATTGATCTGATAATACTGATTCAGCCCCCCTCCCAATATTATTTCCAAAAATTGGTATGAGAGCAGGTCCTTCAGAAGAATGTTAATCGCTTGAAGGAAGATCTTTCAATATGAATAATCACGAAGGCATGGGATCTACCAGACCACCAATCTTCAATGGGAAAAATTTGGTATATTGGAAAATAAGAACTAGAGCCTATCTTCAATCGCTTGGAGCCGATGTTTGGGAAATTGTGGAAGGAGGATATCAATTTCTAGCAACAATACCTACAGACTCTACATGTAAGAAGTTATACGAAACTAATGCCAAAGTTGTCAATACATTATTTGGAAGTCTGTCAGAATCAGAATTTGTCAAAGTCATGTAGCTCAAGACAGCCAAAGGGATATGGGACAAAATCATTCAGAGCTACGAAGGAGACTCTCAGGTAAAATGTGCTAAGCTTCAAACTCTTAGAATTCAGTATGAAACCCTTAAGATGCTTAGTGATGAGAGTGTTGCTAGTTACTTTTTACATATAGATCAGTTGTTAATTGTATGAAGAATCTAGGTGAAGAGATAAAGGAAGCTACTTTACTTGAGAAAATTTTGATATCTTTGTCTTCTAAATTTGAGTCAAAAGTGTCTTCTATAGAAGAAAAATAGGATCTTAAAACTATTACTATGACTCAACTCCATGGAATCCCAATTGCCTTTGAAATGAGGAAAGGAGGTCCATAAAATATGAGAGAAGCCGTCTTTAAAGCTTCAGCAAAGGGAAAAGAAAAGGAAGAGCATAATGAACCTGGATACATTTCAGAAGAAGAAGATGAGATAAATTTTGTCAAAAAGCTTCAACGAGGTTCCAGAAGATTCAGGGGTAAGTTACCATTCAAATTATTTGCTTGTGGTAGAGTTGGCCATTATGGTGCCAAACGTCCTCATAAAGATAAATATGAAAAGGGAAAGGAATATGCAAAAGGAAATAGAAAACAAGTTGTCAATAAAAGGAGTTACTATACACATGAAGATAGTGATGTTTTATCCAATAATGATGAAGATGAGACTGAACAAGATTATAGACTACTCATGTCTAATAATAATGATGATTTTTTGGATGCCTTAGAAGAGGAAGACTTTCTTGAAGAAATCACAAAAATCAAAATCTACTTAGAAGAAAAGAATATGATCATAGATACGTTGACACACCAACTCGCTGAAAGAGAAAAACACAATGAAAATCTAGAATGTGAAATTGTGGGTCTAAGAAAAGAACTTGAGAAGACAAAATCTCTTAATCTTACGTTTGCTAAAGGATCTAAAACTTTAAATGAAATCATCAAAGTTCAGCATTCTCCTCTGATAAAGATAGGTCTTAGATATACTGAAGAATCATCTCAATCACAAAAGCCGTCAACCTACACCAGAAGCTATCTTGATGTAGCAAAGACCAGTGAACAGTATGTTAATCGTCAGCAAAGGCCTAAAATTCCCATCAGGTAAATCATACTCAATTTACTCCAAGGATGAATACTAGTAGAAGCTTCAACCAACAGGTAAACAATGCCAAAAGCTTCTATGATTGTAGAAATTTCTTTAATGGGCAATGTTTTTCATGTCATAACTTTAGGCATAAGGCTATTCAATGTGTTGCTTACAAAACCATCATGACTAGAGAAGCATGAAAACAAAGGAGTGTAACATGAATCAAGAAAAGTTCCTATAATAACTTTTCTCCTCTTGAAAATGAAATAGAATGTTCGATTTGTAACAACTTTGGTCATGAATAATTTGAATGCAGGAGAAAATTTCGACCAACACTTCAAAGGAGCGAACATCATTAAATCCCAAGATATGGAGAAAGAAGTAATCTCAATTAGAAAGATGTGGCATAGCTCTATATGCAGAAGGACAAGAAAATCAGTGGTACATCGACAACGGATGCTCCAAACACATGACAGGTGATAAAGAGAAACTTCATTCATATAATGCTTTAGAAAAGGAAAAGAATGTCTCGTTTGGAAATAACACTCTAGCTGTCATTAAAGGTAAAGGTTTTGTTTTCTTGAAATAAAAGGTTAAATATGGAAATGTCATGTATGTAGATGGTTTAAACCATAACCTATTGAGTGTCAGTCAAATGTGTGATCAAGCTAATGAAGTTGTGTTTTGATCAAACGAATGTGTGGTTTGAGCTTGATACAGGAAAGACTGTGATCTAAGGTACAAGAACTCCAAATAGTTTATACATACTCAAAGGAGGACAACACCAATGCTATCTAAGCAAAAAAGATGAAAACTGGTTGTGGCACAGAATATTAGGACATCTAAGCTTTTCTCACATAAGAAAAGCATGTAGGCTCAAGGCAATTCGTGATCTTCTAGATATCAACATCCGAGAAAACACCATATATAAACCGTGTCAAGTCAGTAAGCAAACCAGAGTTCACTTCAGTGAAAAAGAAGGATCAGCAAGTAAGCCTCTTGAACTCATCCATACTGATTTATGTGGTCCAACAAGGAAAAATTCACCTCATGGAGAAGAATACTTTATTTTATTTATTGATGATTTTTTCAGGATGTGTTGGATAGGTCTGCTAAAGCATAAAGATGAAGCATTTGAAAAGTTTAAAGCCTTCAAAGCTTTAGTTGAAAATGAATTAGATCGAAAAATAAAATGTCTCAGATCTGATTGAGGGGGAGAATTCATATCAGATGAATTCTTTGACTTTTGTGAACAACATGGAATAAAAAGGCAATTCTTCATCGCAAGAACTCCTCAGCAAAATGGCGTGGTGGAAAGAATGAACAGAACTATTCAACAAATGGCTCAAGCTATGCTTGATGAATCTAGAACTCCTGCAACCTTCTGGGGTGAAGTTGCATTTGTTGTCATGACTATTCTTAATAAAGTGAATGTTTGGGTAAATAGCAATCAAACTACATATGAACTTTGGTATGGTAAGCCTCCTACTTTAAAACACCTTAAAGTTTTTGGAATCAGATTTTTCATCAAAAGGACTGATGAAAAACTTGGTAAGTTTGAAACTAGAGAAGGCGAAGGAATTCTTATTGGTTATTCATTTAGAAGTAAAGGATACAAATGTTATAATAAAAGACTTTGGAAAATTATTGAAAGCATTGATGTTGTAATTGATGAAGCATGCAAAAATTCAGAACAAATGAAATCAACAGAGGAATATGAAAATGAGGAAGATGGGGAATGCTTTCCCGCATCAAATCAAAATGATATAGATGAAGAAACCAATGAAGCACTAGAAGAAGATACAACAGACAGGGAAAAGACTCCATCCAGGTATGTTCAGAAGAATCATCCAAAATCTCAAATTTTAGGAGAAAAAGGGTCTAGAGTATAGACAAGAAGAAATCTTACAGGGACCTCAAGTTATCTAGCATAACTATCCTCCATAGAACCTTAGAATGTAAATGAAGCCTGCAAAGATGAATGTTGGTTCAAGGCCATGGATGAAAACTTGACCAAATTGAAAAGAACGATACTTGGGAGTTAGTTCTTAGACCTCATGATAAAAATGTTATAGGAACAAAATGGATATTTAAGAACAAGTTGAATGAAAATGGAGAAGTTATTAGAAACAAGGCAAGACTTGTTTGTAAAGCGTATGCTCAACAAGAAGGTATAGATTTTGAAGAAACTTTTGCACCTGTTTCCAGACATGAAGCCATAAGGATTTTTCATTCTCTTTTTAGTTTTCGAAAATTCAAAGTATATCAAATGGATGTAAAATCAACCCTCCTTAATGGAGATTTAGAAGAAGTTTATATTGAAAAACCAGAAGGATTCATTCTTGGAAATGATGCAAAACTTGTATTCAAGCTTAAAAAGTCTCTCTATGGTCTGAAATAGGCTCCAAGGGCTTGGTATTACAGCCTTGACAAATATCTACAACAACAAGGTTTCACAAAAGGTTCTGCAGATAGAAATTTATACACAAAGATTGAAAATGATCAACTGCTAATTATTGTTGTTTATGTTGATGATATCATTTTTGGTAGCAATGAAGAATCCATGAGTCAGAATTTTGCTTCAGTAATGCAGAAAGAATTTGAAATGTCCTTACTTGGTGAACTTACTTATTTTCTTGGTCTACAAGTATAGCAAACAAAAGATGGTATATTTCTTTCACAAACCAAATATCTAAAATAGATCTTGAATAAGTATGGAATGGAAGATTGTAAACTAGTATGTACTCCAATGGTAACAAGATGCAGTCTCAGTTCTAACGATGAATCACCATCAGTGAACCAACCAACTTACATATCTATGATTGGAGGTTTGCTTTATCTAATAGGTACCAGACCTGATATCATGCATGCAGTAGGAATTGTTGGAAGGTTCCAAGAAAATCGAAAAGAATCACATCTTCAGGCAGTAAAAAGAATTTTCAAATATCTTCAAGGAACTCAAGACTTTGGTCTATGGTATCCGAAATATACAGATCTTACTCTTCATGTTTATACAGATGCAGATTGGGCAAGAAATGTGGATGATCGAAACAGTACGAGTGGAGGAGCATTCTATATGGGTTCACGATTGGTGTCTTGGTTCAGCAAGAAATAAATTTCGATTTCCTTATCTACAGTTGAAGCAGAATATGTGGTTGTTGCATCTTGCTACACACAACTACTTTGGATTATGCAAACATTGCAAGGCATTCAGATCACATGCACTCCACCCATCAGTATTTTGAAAAATCTTGTCATGCACTCCAAGACCAAGCACATACCCATTAAGTACCATTTTCTACGAGAACAAGTGCTTGAACAAAATGTTAAATTGGAGTATGTTCCCTCCAAAGAACAAGTTGCTGATATATTCACTAAACCGCTTCCCAGAGAAACATTTGAATATCTCAAACAAAAGATGGGAGTAGTTGTTGCATCATCCTGTTGTTAAATCTAGTTTTCAGAGGAAGGTTATTATACGTGGGTTTCATGAAGTATAGTCGTGTATACACGTGGGTTTCTATGGCTGAAGGAGTGTATATGTTTTTCTAACAAAAAAATAGTGGGTCAGACTCTCATATGGGTGCTCTGTATGATATTGATGATTACAGTATGACGATATGCTTTGTTCATTTATTTTTATCTGACTGACAAAGATGTTGTGATGAATGACTTGTTGACAATGCACAAGTAGCACAGGTTCAGGGGGAGCATTAGCCTTCACACACATTCTACATTGCTGACATCATGGTTGCTAAGTTCAACTATGGCTTTAGATGCTTATATCATTTGTTGCATAAGTCATGTAATGATATAGGGTGTGATAGACTTCTTTTGTCATAGTCTATGTTTGAACGAGTCCTATTGGACATATGATGTAATTTGTATCCCCACTTTGCATGGGATGGATGATGTAATAAATGATGTATTTCTGTCATGTATAAACAATTGGTATATCCCCACTTGGTTGGGTGGATGAGTCAAATATGGTGTATCCCCAATTGGTTGGGTGATTGATGTATGTATGAGTCATTGGTCATAGGGAGATCATACTCACTTAGTTGAGTTATAGAGTCATGTTATTCTATTGAAACATATTTTTGTAGACTCGGCATGTACTCAGGGGGAGCATGGACAACATAATGTATATCAAAGGGGGAGAATATATTGGTCCACCCTTTTCCCTTGATGTTAAAGGGGGAGAGTATTTTGGTGTTGCTTGTTATCTCTAACAGTTGCTACAACCTGCAGTAATGAACACCACCATGGTTGCCATCAAGTCCAAAGGGGGAGATTGTTGGCATTATGATACAGGTGGTGTCCTTGATGGAAACTCACTCACAGATCAGTTCAATTTTGATGAAAGGAAACCCATAGCATAACAGGTTCATTCAGATGTAACAGGGCATTGGTACAGAAGAATATGAAGATGGAACTACAGTCTACTAATCAGAATGAAGAATTTGAAGTTAAAGGATGGTGAAAAGTAGTTTAAGATGTATACACAAGTCCACTTAGTCAAAACAACATATACACGCTGGTTCACATAACAAAAAGAGCGTATACATATACACACACTTTCACAAGAAGAAAGGCGCATATATGTTGGAAAATAAAGGAAATTCAAGAGGTGATAATACCAGGGATCAATACCATTGTATTAGCCCACAATATTGAGCAGAGTAACAACTATTTGATCTCGTCCAAGAATACCACGGGTTCTAAGTGGTTTTGGTCTGAGGTATTGTCACACTAAAATTTGTCACCATGACTATTTACAGTTAGTATGGCTCCATCAACTATCATACTATCCTCCTTGGCAAGTCTTATACCTCTACTACTCATGTCAAACTCCAAGAAAGAGAGAAAGTCTTTAAAAATCTATATAACTCTGGGTACGCAGTTTCTCTTAGCCTTATCTGCGTGTACGCACCCCAAGTTCACAATACTTGCGTACTTGTACGCTCTGTCTGTAAAGGGGTGGGTGCGTACTCCTGTAAAGGTCAAAAGGCGCGAGTTTTACTTCAAAAAAGTTACTTGTGGTCGATTCTAGAGCATTCTAGAAGTTGGTTTGACGTGTATTGAGCGCCTCCAGATGGTTCATGTATCCCTATGAAAGAGGAACTTATCCCACTCAAAGAGGGGCTTATCCCATTGATGGTGGACCTGATTAACTTCCTCCAAAGCATTATAAATATAGGCATTGGGCCAGAGGGAGGGGAGGTTGAAAGCTGAACATTCCTAAGGGTAGATGCTACTGGAATTAGGACTCCCTTATAGAGCTTGAGAGGAGAGATTCCCATCCTTTCTTAGCTTCATTTGGAAGTGGGTGAGCTGATCAAAGTAAAGGAGAACTCTTGCTGGACCCTAGGAGGGACCTGCACAACACCAAGGCAATGGTTGTAATGGTTTCTTTTGTTTCCACTTAATACAATTAAGCTCATTTTTCTCAACAAGTTGTTATACATAATTTGTTTCATATACTCCTTGGTCTTTATGATGAATATGTTTTATTTTATGAGTTATTCAGGTGCTATGTAATCATTTGCTTGTTAGTGAATGCGGGTTTCGAAGAGAAGGAGGAGCTCATCTGGATCGACGAGGCTGGACTGCTACAAAGCGTTGGACTAAAGGTATGTTATAAACACCTGATTGCTTGTATTCTAAATGCATATTTAGGGAAAGATAGTGTTTAATTGTCTTGTTTGTCACTAGAAAGCCTTAGCTTCTAGGGAGGTCGGTTTTGTCCGCAAAATTGACTCTTTCCGCATGACAAAATGGCGACTCCATTGGGGAATCCATGGATTTGATTGATTTCTCTTTTGATTGATACTTTGATTTGAGAAAAGTCGTTTTCTTTCTGGTTTTTGACTGATTGACTGTGAATTTGGGTGGAATAGCTTAGGGTTAAGTTAGATTTTACTTTTCTTGGTTTTGCTAGAAGTGCGCAGCCTCTGCGTTAAGCACAGTGCGTACTTGTACGCACTGCAGCTTTGTACACAGAGCGTACATGCACCTATGCAAACAGGCTGCCTGCGTACCCTGTCAAAAGTTGAGAAAATTTCAGTTTTTCCTTTTTTGCTTCTTAGATTTTGTTTATAATTTGTTTTTTGCTGCCCAGATCCACTGGTTACCTGTTAGAAGTCTTCATCTAAGCTTATTTCATTAGTATCAAGGGTTTTAGTGAAATTCATAGAAGTTCTAGCCCTAGGTTTGATTTTTGCATTTGTCCTGTAGTGACTTTGGCTTTAGAAGTTGTAAAACCCTGGATCTCCCTGGTCTTTTCAATCTTCTTAGGAGTTGGACCTTTCATAAAATCCACCTGTGTGAGAAACCTATCTTTGTGTTGTCTCTTTGCGAATTTCGACAAAGCTTGTTTGTTAAAGCTGTGAATTTCATTCTTAAGAAAAAGAACAAAAGATTTTGATTTTTGTTTTTGACTGCTTTATGATTCTGCATGAACGAGTCCTTGGTTGAATTGTAACTGAGTAAAACATCCTGGAATTATACTTGGTAGGCTTTTGCCTCATTAGATTTGCTTTTAGGTGAATTTCTCTTAGATTTGCTTTTAGATAAAATTGATTTGATTGTCATAGATTTTTTAAATTGATTTTTGTTAAGTAGTTTTACATGCTTTGTTAATATAGGAAAAATACAAAAATCTCTTTTGAAGGAAAGTTTGTTTTAGTAGCATTTGAAGTCTTTGAAAAGAGAAAGGAATTTTCATGAAATAATTAGTGGTCATGTGTTGTATGCTTTGGAAAAGATAAAGAGATTGTTTCTTTGATTTTCATTGCCAAGAAAGTTGTCTTTATATCAAATTTGCATTCTCCAACTCTCTTAGCTAGGGAATTCATTGAAAAAAGAAAAATAGTTTAAATCATCCTAGGTGCATCTTTTTAGTGGATTTGAGTCGAGTCTACACACCATCAGTTTCATCTCCACTACCTTTTGTCCTAAAGAAAAGCCATAAAAATTAACTCTTAAAGTAAAATTTACTTAGTAACTTTTTATTTACTAGGGCTCTGAAACACCAACATAGATCAGGCTAGTGTCTTGGAGTAGGAGAGTAATTAACTCTCCAAGACAGCAAAACCAAACAAGTAGCTCATCTTGTGGTAGGATAAATCCAACTATTACATTTATGCTCTGGGAAAGCTCCTCTTAAAGGAGAAGCACGAGATTGTGTCCGAACCAGTGAGGGGATCAATCCTCCTTCATTGGGAACGACGCCAAATACGCACGTACTACAAACGGTAAACCTCGGATTATTGTCGAGGAGCCTGGGGTCACTTGTCGGTAAACCTTGGATTATTGTCAAGGAGCTGGCAAGGGGATTGAGCTTGATACTCTGCCCTTGCGTGCTATCGGATCGTAGACTGTTCCCCCAGGTGTATTTGTTGCTATTGGTGACCTTAGTGACCATTATCTTTAGGGTTCTACCCAAGGTGACGGTGGAGAGAAGATCCCACTGTACCTGGAACAGACGTCGGCTAGACTCACTTGGATTTTCCAGGGGGTTCACTTCACTCGAGACGGTTAAAGTGGAGGAACTTGTGCCGGTCTATTCATTAAGCAGGTTGCCGGGGTAACTGTTCCACCCGCCACTTCTGTACTGAATTCGGCGATGTTGGGCTTCATCACCAACTAGTGTTTTCAGTCCGGAAGGCTACTGTTTGTGTATGGTTTGACGCCCTAGATTCTTTAGGCGTGTGATTCGAATTTGTTTGATTCTTTAGAGACTTTAGGCGGTTTGCTTTGAGATTTTACTTTGTTTGCGTGTGCAGTAGTTAAAAGTTTTTAACTGTGGCTGAATTAACAAGACAGTCCCGTAGACTTCGGGGCCAGTCACCTGAGATTGTAACCGTGGCCGATTTGTTGAGGAAGTCCTGTAGACTTCGGGGCCAACCTCCTGAAGACGTCCCGAGTCATTACAAAGGTTTGAAAGTCCTTGTAACTCCTAGTGGCAGTAAAGTGGGTTCACCTGAAGAAGGAGAGTCTTCGTTGGTAGTTCTTCCTGATTACCAAAGTCTAGAAATAGGTTATAATCCCGAAGCTATTGCAGTTTCTGAGCTTGCTGGTAGTTTTTCATCTACTAGTGATATAGGCGAAGAACCTGAGATATCTGAACCTGTTACTCCGACTTCTAGTGCTCCTGATTCACCTAGGGTAGAAAGAGTCATCACCGAAAATATTCCTTCTGGTTTGATAGCTATTGAAGAGCTCGCTCCAGAAGAAGAAATAGGCGTCCCTATCCCTGAAGATCAACCTACTATTGATCTAAGGGAGCGTGAATCCATTTTTTACAGTCCACCTAGAAGTACTACTTGGTATCTTTCGTTAACTAATTATTTGGACAACTCAGGGTCAAGTTTTTCTCCACCTCGTACTCCTTATCCACCTGGAGGTATTTATACTCCTTTAAATATGTCAGGTCAGTCGTCTATGTTTACTCAATCTCCTGAATCTTTCTTGTACGGCAGTCCTTCTGTTCCCTCTGGGTATCAGTCACTTTCTGGTACTTTTGCGGGAGCATCTCCTCAACCCATTGAACATGGGTTATTAACTGGAAACAATGGTAATAAACCATTGGGTGTAGGAGACATTTACATGATGTCAGGTTCAATTCCCAGTTCTCAACCTCAAGGTGGCCATTTATCGCCTGGGGGGCAACCTCAAGGTACACAAATTGCGTCTGGGGGGCAACCTCAAGGACAGTATGTACCCGTGGTGCAATACATTCCTCAAGGCCAACCTCAGCCTCAATATGTACCCCAAGGTCAACCTCAGTATCAATTTATACCTCAAGGTCAACCTCAGTATCAATACTTACCTCAAGGGTATCTACCCCAAGGTCAGTACTCGAGTCAAGGTTATCAACCACCCCAAGGTCAATCTTATGTTCAAGGTATGGGAAATTTACCTTTCAATTACCAATCCTACCCTCAATCCGGTTATGGATCTCAATATCCTCAACCTGTCATGGGTCAATACCCCGGAATGAATATAGTGTGGGATCCATCGGAAGTTCAACAGGTATTGCAACCAAGTGTACAGTTGTCATCTCAAACTGGAAAACCCTTAGTTTCTGGTTCACCCCAGCAACCAGTCCAATCTAATGTTCAAACTTCTATACCTTCGGTAGTTTCTCAGTCTGGGCCTATCGCCCCTAGTACTCCATCTCAAACGACTGCTGCAACTACCGCAACATCTGTTCAATCTACCACACTTACTTCTGGAGTATCGACAGCTCCGGTTTCTACTGTCTCTGTAACTACTCCTCAGACATCTTTACCTTTGTCTGGATCCACGATTCAAACTACGGTTCAGATGCCTGTAGGACAACCTGGTTTAAGTACGATTGTCACTAGTCAACCTCAATTCACTTATCAACCGTACTAGGGACAGTACCAATACGGGCCTGCTGTCCAGCAGCCAGTTTACCAGTATCAACCGTATCCTGGGTACACTTATCAACAACCTCAGCAACCCCAGTACGGTCCGGTTAATCCTGGTTTTCCAGGGGGATACAATATCTCGAATGCGATTCCTATCCCAAGTTATCCCGGATATCCTCCTCCTGGGACTGGTCTTGTGACCCAGAGTTTTAGGGATCCTAATCAACAATTACCGTTTATCGCAACTTTGGATTTACCAGACTTGTCGCGCCTAACGAACGATCCAATAAATTATCTTCCGTTTTGGCCGCCAATGCCAAATAAGTTGCCGAGTGACATACCCAAGCTCAAAGGTAAGTCTGGAGAGGACCCGTCGAATCATGTGATGACTTACCACCTCTAGTGTGCCTCTAATTCCATCTCGGATGATTCGATCCGCTTACGTCTTTTCCAGCGTACTCTCATTGGTCTCGTGGCCAAGTGGTACATTGAGTTACCACGGGCCTCTTTTTATAATTTTAGCCAGTTAGCTACCTCGTTCTTAACTCATTTTTAGTTGCCGGTCAGATATGATAATGGCACGGAGTTACTAACTTCATTAAAACAATCGACGTCCACTTATATTTCCGATCATATTCATGAATGGAGACGTCGAAGGCGATTAGTGAAAGTTTTTATCCCGGACCAAATCTTAGCTGAATGGTTTGTTAAATCATTATTACCGAAGATTACTGAAGACGTAGCTAAGGACAGAGTAGTTACTGAGGAGCAAGTGATTGCTCAAGCGCAGTACCTTGACTTAGTTTATACTCAGTCAGGTACGTTACACGAAAAGATCCCAGATCTTCCTAAGTCGAATCAAATCGCTGCTGCTCCTTCGGGGTCTCATGCCGCTGATGGCATGAATGGTACAGTGAATACTAAAAGCAAGAAGAAATCCTCAAAGAATTCTTCTCCTATTATAACCTTACCAGACTCCCCGACAGGAGAATCTTCTGCTGAAGTTTCCGCTGATATTCACGCTGTAGAGTCATCTACAGCTAAATCAAAATCCGGTGGGAAAAAGAAAGGTAAGAAGAAGAATAAAGCAGACAAAGCTCCAAAAGAGAAAACTGAAAATTCGGAAACCAATGACGAAAAGCACAAACCTCGATCTCCTTGTCTTATTTGTGAAGAGGATCATTTGACAAGAGATTGCCCTCATCGGGCCGAGGTTGTGAAAATCGTCAAAGGTTCCCCAACTCCTGTTGTTTTGAAAGATCCATTTCCAAAGCAGGAGAGTAAGATGATAGGTTCTTCCTCGAGTGCCAGTGAAGAACCCATATTAATGATGTCTCATGTAAGGATTGCGACTCAATCGCAAGATTATGGTAGTAAAAGTCCTGTTGATGGCAAAGAAGCAGAATCTTCTCATTCTAATCTATCAACCTTAGCTCCCAGTTCCGATCCACTACAGATCGAGAAGCCTAACCCGGACTTAGTAATCAAACTGCCCGCCAAGGGTGTATTTCGAAGGTCTGCTTTCAATCCACATGCGAGAGCGGCCCAGAATTACAACATTGTTGAGGATTTAGCTATTTCACCCTCAGCAATGTCGGCTTTGGAAGTGCTGCAATCATTCCCAGCACAACGTAAATTACTTTTGTCGGCTATAGGAGTTGTTGATGTTCAGGACCCGAACCTAATAATCTTTGATCTAGAAAATAGTACACCATGTTTACCTCATCAAATGGCTTTCCAAATCCCAGTGATAGTAAAAAACAGGCCTATTCATCGGACTGTAATTGACGAGGGAGCTTCCACGTGTATTATGTCGATACAGTGCTGGAGATCGCTTGGTTCTCCTTCACTAAATCAATCCCCGACCATTCTTAAGGCCTTTGATGGCCGTGGGTTCCATCCATTTGGCATTCTACAAGATTTGCCTATAGGGGTTGAAGGAAAAACCGTTAGTCTGGATGTGGAGGTGGTTGATGCCCCTCTAGACTACAACCTTCTCTTGGGTCGAAGTTGGTCTTACGCTATGACAGCGGTCTTTTCATCGGTCTTCAGAGTAATAAAGTTTCCACATAATGGCAAGATCGTAACCATAGACCAGCTGACTTACTTTTCATCTGACCCAGCCTCTTCAGAGAGTATCCAGTTGATGGCTGGAAGATTAGCAGTTGCTGGGTCCCAGCCTTGTCTTCCTAGCCTCCTCATTCCCTTTTTGTTAGGTCTTGTGGTTTCTGTCTTCCCCTCCCTTATTTTTCTTTTGGCAGATTTGTCCTATTATTATGGAGTGTCTGAGTCTTTATTAAGTTTTGAATTAGTTTTGGGCTGTTTATTGTATTAACCTAAACCTATTTATGATAAAAAACCCTTTTAAACTTATAAATAATAATATATTTCCTAATGATATAGTTAACTTTAATATTTTTTGGAATAAATATTATTTGGCCATTAAGTTTAAAGAAAAATTATGATTTACCTATTTATGATAAAAAAACCCTTTTTGAACTTATGAATAATAATATATTTCCTAATGATATAGTTAACTTTAATATTTTTTGGAATAAATAAATATTGAATAAATATTATTTAGGAATATAGATTAATTGGCCATTAGGTTTAAAGAAATATTATGTTTTACCAATGATATTAGTTACACTATTATTAATATACTTATCAACCCTAACTTTTGGTATTTACCGGATAAGTAATAGTATATTTACCCAATGACCTAGTTAACTTTAATATTTTTATTGGATTAAATAAATATTGAATTATATGGATTATTTGACCTTAGGTTAAAGGAGTAATTATGATATACCAATAATATAGCTATACTATTATGGACTTTAACATCCCTAAAGTATGGTATTTACCTAATGTAGCGAAATTCTAGGAATAATAATGATTTAACAATTTGTGTGGAATTATAAATTTAGATCAATTATTAAACATATATTATTTTATACAACTTATTATATTTAAATAATAAATAAAAATTATCTATCTTACCAAAGGACCATTAAATAATTATTACAAGATTACCTATTGTAACTAAATTCTAAGATTAATAGAGATTTATTACCTTTTAAAACAATATTGAAATAATAATAAATATAGATTATTTTAATAAATATGAATGACCATTATAATTAAAATATTAGATATGGGTATGTATTTTCTTAAGATTTGAGATAATATATTTTTAAATTAACAGTTGGATTTCTTTTTTACCTATTTTTAAATTAACAATTGGATTCTTTTTTACCTATTTCTAGGAATATTAATTAACTAATTTAGTGGTTTGACCAGGTTCATTGGTCAAAATTAGCCGTTGGTAGTATAGCCGTTGGAATCTCTGCACACTCTATTTAATCAAGCTAAGCCAGATTGGTCTTCAACTTGTCCTGACGATGAACCACACTGGTTGGTTCGAAACGCGTCGACAAAAGATTGGTTATGTGATTTTGCCGAAGATTATCTAACAGTATCCAGCATGTCGGTAAAACGACTATCCCTTATAAGGATGTTGGAGTAGGATTAGTTAAAGATGTCGGTTTACTGGGAACTTTTCCTTTTCCTCCAATCAACGCCTTGTCTTCATTTGCATCTATTCATATGATTACTTCAGACACCATTGTTTATGAAGATCCTTGGATCGTTCCTTCTGAATTTGAGATAGACTCATTTGGTGATGCAATGCCTTTGAGTCCATATGAAATTGCCTATGAAGCCGTGCAGTCTTTTACCGACTTGAGTTCAACCAAAATCGACCAAATGAATGTGGTCCGTGAGGAATCACTTTTCACCTCAACCTCGGAGTTAATAACGTTTCCCGAAGTTGTGTCATCTGACGAACAACTTTGTGAAGTCCTGTGTGTAGACGATTTACCATGGGAAGATCTCCATCATAGATCTTCGTTTTTACCTGAGGATGATCGTTTTGAAAACGATTTCTCATCAATCTTTACAGCTGAATATGTCAAAGAAGCTCAGAGTCCAATGAAACATCCTGATTCAGAGCTGAATTTGGGAAACATTTCTCGCACTATTCCCATTGACATTTCAGTCAAGCCCGGAATTGTTGAGCCCATTCATATAGGTGCCTCGTGTTCAGATGACGAAATTCAGACATACAAGGACCTATTTCAAGAATTCCGCGACGTGTTTGCCTGGTCCTATGAGGAAATGCCAGGAATTGATCCCGCGATTGTTGTCCATGAGATCAAGACTTACCCGGACGCTAAACTCGTCCGGCAACGTTTGCGTCAGATTCACCCACGAAAAGCGGCTGCAATTAAAGCAAAAGTTGAGAAGCTGTTGAAAGCAGGTTTCATTTATCCGATCCCGTTAACGGATTGGGTATCGAATATTGTTCCGGTTAACAAAAAACAGGGAACAATAAGAATATGTATCGACTATAGGGATATTAATCGTGCTTGTCCCAAGGGCAACTACCCAACACCCTATATCGATCAAATAATTGATGATTGTGCCGGCAGTGAAATATTTTCCTTTATGGACGGTTTTTCCGGTTACAATCAAATCAATATTCTACCTGCCGATCAACCAAAAACAGCTTTCATTTGTCCATGGGGGACATTTGCTTATTGCAAATTACCTTTTGGACTTAAGAATGTCGGAGCCACTTTTCAAAGGGCGATGTCTTATGCATTTCATGACATCAAACACATTGTGCAACCGTATCTCGATGATTTGCCCGCTCATTCGTTACATCGAGCTGATCACCTTGTCCATTTACGAGCAATCTTCATGAGGTGTAGGCATTATCGGATTCGGTTGAACCCACACAAATGTGTCTTCTGTATAGAAGTGGGACAATTGCTGGGATTTGTAGTTTCAAAAGCCAGCATCCGCGTCGATCCCTCGAAGGTAGAAGCTATCATCAAATTGCCTCCTCCTTCGAGTCTTCGCCAACTCCAAAGTTTGCAGGGGAAAGAAAACTTTTCACGTCGATTAACTCCTAACTACGCCGAGATTACAAAGGGTTTTACCCGGTTGCTAAAACAGAACGCTCAATTCTCTTGGGATGAGATAGCTCAGAAATCTTTTGATGCACTCAAGCACGCATTAACCCATGCACCGTTGCTGCATCCTCCCAACTACAACCAGGATTACTTTTTGTACCTCGCCGCTGCTCATTCCCATATTGGAATGGTCTTAGTACAGGAAGACGAATTCGGAACGGAACATGTGATATATTACCTTAGTCGGACCTTAAATCCAACTGAGCTCAAATATTCACATGTGGAGAAATTGGCATTGGCAGCCGTTCAAGCTGTCCAACGTTTTCGTCACTACATTCTACTCCGTAAAACTACAGTTATTTCAGATTGCAACCCTATGATCTACATTTTGACTAAACAATTGCTAGGGGGCAAGTACTCTAAATGGATCGTTATCCTGCAAGAGTTCGACTTGGAGTTTGAAAAATCTAAGTCTAAGAAATCTTTAGTTTTTGCCGAGTTAATGTGTGACTTCCCGCGTGCTGACACAGAAACTGTGGCAGAGGAACCCATTGCGGATGAATCTTTGTTTCTCATCAGCACTTTAGATCCGTTGTATGGGGATATAATCGTCTATCTCCAGACCCAATCCTTTCGGCCCGAAGTTTCAAAGTCGGAACTTCGGAAAATTCGATTCCAGTCCCAACAGTACAAAATTATTGGAGATACTCTTTATCGCCGTGGGGCGAACTTGGTTTTTCGTCATTGCTTAACCCACGAGGAAGCTGAAAGGGTTCTGAATGATTGTCACTCTAGAACGTGTGGCGGTCATATGTCTGGGTATGCCACAGCCCAAAAGATATTGTGCGCTGGCTACTTCTGGTCGTCCTTGTTTAAAGACTGTATTATTGCGGTCCGGAAATGAAACAACTGTCAAGTGTTTGATCGCAAGATGTGCGCTCCACCTACTCCTCTCCACCCTATAATTGCCATTGGTCCTTTTTCCAAATGGGGTATCGATTTTATTACATGTAACCCTCACTCGGCCGGGGGGCATGCGTATATCATCCTTGCGGTTGATTATTTTCCTAAGTGGGCCGAGGCGATGCCTACATTCGAGGCAGACGGCAAGACAGCTGCAATTTTCGTATTCAATCACATTATTGCTAGGTTTGGTGTCCCACAAGCGATAATCACTGACCATGGGCGCCATTTTCGAAACGTTATGATGACAGAACTTACAGGCCAGCTTGGTTTGCGTCACGATAGCTCAACTCCTTATTATCCACAAGCGAATGGTCTGGTTGAGTCCATCAACAAAGTTTTAGTTATCATGATCAGACGAATCATTGGTATTCATCGGTCGAATTGGCACAACATGTTATTTTCCGCACTTTGGGCGTACCAAACCTCAGTGAAAACATCAACAGGGTTCACTCCTTTCCAACTAGTTTATGGTTTGGAAGCTGTGCTGCCCATTGAATGTGAAATCCCATCACTTCAAATGGTTGTCGAATTACTTCCAGCTACTTCCGAAGAGGAGAGGCGTTTATTATACTTAGCTCAATTAGATGAGACTCGACGTGATGCTGCATTGGCAATCGAGACTCACGCAAAACGTATGAAAGCTCAGTATCATCAAAATGTGACCCCTAGAAATTTTTCGGAAGGAGACCTAGTGCTATTATATGATCAAGCTAACGATAAATTAGGTGCTGGAAAATTCGTTCCTATGTGGCATGGGTCCTACATTGTCAAGTGAAAGCTAGCAAAAGGGGCCTATTCGCTAGTAGATTTTGACGGGGACTCTTTGGGTAAACCCAGAAATGGACTTTACCTAAAGAGGTATTATGCTTAAATGTTGGGTATGGAGATTTTAGTTAGATTAGGTTTTTCTTTCTAGCTGGTGTGTTTGTTAGTTTAGACAGTGTGCTTAGCTTAGAAAGTGTGTTTTTCGTCATTATTCTGATTATCTTGGTTTTACGTTGATGTTTGCAGATGTCGATGCCTCTCCAAACATACATTGGATTTGCTGATGGTGCTTGTCGTAGTACACGGAATATCTCTTCCGCAGCTTGGGTTATCTATTCGCCCTCTGATGAGTTAGTTTCTATGCATGGGGTAAGCCTCGGTCAAACAACAAACAACATTGCAGAATACAGTGCAGTGATTGAATTATTGTCTGAATCTATTTCATTTGGGATTCGGAGTTTGATAGTGAGGTTAGATTCTGAACTCGTTGTATTACAGCTTAATAGAGTGTATGCCATTAGAAATCCAATGTTATTAAGGTTATTTTTGAGAGTGCGTCTCTTGGAACGTGAATTTGATTACATTGAATATCAGCATATTCCAAGGTCTTTAAATACATTAGCAGATGCAATTGCTTCTCGAATGTTAGACAGACATTTGCGATAATCATACATGTAAATTTAAAAACATTTAATCACACATGTTTAACAAGATAAGCCGGTAATAATGATATATATATATAGGAGTGTGTCAAAAAATACATCGTCTTCGATCATAGGTTGAAAAACACCTTATGATCGGCAAAAATGATAAGTACAAAAAACTAAAATGTCACATGTGTCTACAAAAACAACCATCCAATCACTGGTGATGCTCTCTATACGACACCACTGCACGCACCACCCTACACAAGAACCTCCTAAAAGGTCCTGGGACTGCGACTACATAGCGCTGAAGCCTGATAGGAATATCATCTATAGTAGTCTCTGGTATCTCTGCCGTAAGACGCTCTAGGTCTTGTTCCAACTCAGCTAGGGTCTCTGTGGCCTCGTCCCGTGGGACCGGTGCCGCTGCAACTGGTTGTCTCCTCTCGAAAGGCTGGAGATTGGCTGGACGACGTGGGCCTACATCTGCATTTTGAAAATTATTACTGTCAGTTTTGAGATGATATAAAAAACAAAAAAAAAAAAAAAATTAAAAACTTGTGAAAAATGAAGTACCTGTGTCATCCCATTGTTCTCCCGGTGGAAGAACCATGTCCGGATCTCCACGAAAATCAACTCCGGCATAAGGAAAATCCTGTATCAAAAAGATCTGGTCCTCCAACCAGTGAAAATACTCCGGTCTAAATCGGACAACCTCCGTGCCCTCGTCAGGATGACGGGCCATAACCGCAACCCATCGCGTCAATTTGGGCTCTCGGGGAAGCCCAGCCTCAACAGTGAGATGCTGTGGGATCAGCATCGGAACCCTCTCTAAAGCAAAACTCACAACTAAAGCCCCATAACCAAAGGTCTTCAGCTGTCCGTTTTTGGTTTTAGTCAGTTGGCTTTTTACGTTAGCCAACACAGCATCACACCAGTTGAAAATGGTGCCCCGATAGCAATCAATCGCCATCTGCATCTGGGATCCAGTGGCAATATGTAAAGCGGCAGCCCCGCAAAGTCTGGTAACCGTGAAAGCAATGACCATAAGTTCAGGGCGGGATATAGTTTTGATCTCTATCCCCTTCTCCTGGTTCTGCGTGTTGCACCACTCTAGTCGGAGACTAGCAATGGACTGGCCACCCGGCCTAGTCCCGGACAGAGTCAAGTGTTCGCCCCTCTTGGGCAAACCAGTGAGAAAGTAAATATCTGAGGGCTCTATCTCGAACTGGTGCCCTCCAATGTAAAAGCATTGGTCCTGGACGTTCCATCTCTCTACCAGCCACTCTAGAAAGCGCACCTGGGCCCTCATGCCAGGTATGGCCCAGTATTTGTAGAGGCCGCATGCCTTTAAAGCATCAATGGACGGTTGATGATTAATGGCGGCCAAATCGACATCTTCGTGCTCTCTCTCGCGCCAATCAAGCATGGTGGGCAATCTACACACCAAGAAACATCTATTAGAGTCAATGAAATCAAAAAAATTTGGTCCATTTTGAAGAAATTGGGGTTTAAAAATTCGTTTTGTGGGGTACGCACCCTGCCTTTAGGAACAAGGCGTGCGTACGCAGGTTCCCTTAAGGCAAGGTGTGTACGCCTGGCATTTTCCCAGCTGAGAAAATGTCGGGGTACGCGGGTCACCAGTGGAGCACCTGCGTACCCCGAAAAGCGGACCTTGAAACCCCAAAACCTCCAAAAAATGAAACTAGGGCCTAAAAACAAATTCTAAACGGATGGAAATGAAGAGGAGGATGTTGTAGAATACCTGATGAGACGGCGTTCGATTTCGACGGTCGGATTCTCCGCAATGTCCACGGGAAGTTTCTTGCCAAAAGCCCTTTTTCTCTCCTCAATAGTAAAATGGTAAAAATTAAATGGTAAAAGCCCTTTTTATAGGTTTTTTGGGTAAATAAATGCTAAATTTGTTTATTTTTCACCATGAAAAGGTATTTTTCAAAGAATTTTTATCTATCTTTAAACAGGTATGAGTAATGTGTTGGTTTTTGTGCAGGATAAAAGGATTTTCAGGGAAAATTGTCATTTTTCACAAACAAAAACATCAGAGTCATCTTTTAAGCCCTTTTCTGACTCCTACAACATGAAAAGATTGCCGAGCGTTTCTTTTACACTCGTTAAAATGGAATTAAAAGACGGTCCCCTTATATCCCTTTTCTGACCGTAAACACAGGAAAAGATTGCCGGATTTTTGTCGTTTCAAATTCGATACTGGAAATAAATGACGTGTCCTTGATTGCTTTTTACTTTTCAGGTCAAAGACACTAACTATGAAAGTACTCCTTGGTCGTAAAAGATCAAGCGGTTCTCTCAAGTATTATTTTATACTTTTTCGGGCTTGGGAGACACAAATTTACGAAAAAGTTCAACCTTGGAGTCTTCTTAAGTTTTTCAGACTCTCTAAAATTGAAAAACGCTGAGTTTCTCCTATACTGGACTCGTTAAAATTTCACAGTAAAGGACCTGTTCGATTACAAACAGGAACGGACCACTCCTTCTTAGGGTTCGAATCTAAACTAAGTTGGACTCATCCGAAGGATGAGCTTATAATCAAGCATATGTTATCCTCCTCAAGCTTGTAAAAAATAAAGAGGTACTTGCCAGAAATGGTGGGGGAAAAGAGAGAAAAATGAGCCTATTTGTTATCCTTTGTCTCAGAAGAAGCCTTATCACCACTCTTGAACACGACACTTTTCATTCACCTGGGTTGGGAAATCCTTTGCCTAACAGTTGATCAAACCACATTGAAAATCTTCAACCGGTTCCGGGTATTAACTTTGGGTCAATTGTCACCAAGCCATCTGTCGTGTCGTTATGTGTTCAAGAGGTCACTGCAAATAAACCATTCATCTGCAAAATACCCGTCATCCATCTCGACCATCCCTGAGTCAGTCCTTACAGCTACATTTCTTCAACTTGATCTATGATTTCGTGTTGTGGGCTTGCCTGCAACGGGTCACTTTCTATCGACATCAGCACATTATCTAGAAAGATGACCTAGAAATCGTCAATACCTTGAAATCTGCATGCATCAATGGCAGGTTTCTCGCCTTTGACGACGGTTTACATCATTGACTTTCGATCGAAGGATTCCGTGAAATGTTCGACATCAACTCATTCATTCACATCTCATGGATTGTACTGGGTACTTTGAGAACCATTGACATCACTGGTGGTTTCTCTCACACTTGTTAACAGTTTACATCATCGACTGGTAATCAAGTGGTTTCTACCATGTTCGACAGCAACTCATTTATTCGCATGGATAGAATCATACCTTTTCGGGAAGTAGAAATGAAGACCCTGGATCTAGTTTCCACCATCCAGGCTGTGAGGAGTTTTGTATTCATTGTACACTAGACTAATCATAAACAGATGGCTGCGTCCATACTGTGTCTACAAGAGTCTATAATTATGATGTATTGTGAAATCATTCCTATATCAGAGCAGTAGTTAGTTTGTTAGTTAAAGTTTTCAATCTGAGTATGGGAATGCCTACCTCAGTGATGATATGATCTTACATATGTATTTTGTGTTGAATATTTGCAGGTTCCGACTGGGCTCTCCACAAGATAATCCTTGAAATGATAAAGTACTTCACCCTTCCTAGATGATATGAAACCCTAATCTACTACAGGCTTCGCACTTTAGGGGGCAATCTGTTACACTAAAATTTGTCACCATTACTATTTACAGTTAGTATGGCTCCATCAACTGTCATACTATCCTCCTTGGCAAGTCTTATACCTCTGCTACTCATGTCAAACTCCAAGAAAGAGAGAAAGTCTTTAAAAATCTATATAACTCTGGGTACGCAGTTTCTCTTAGCCTTACCTGCGTGTATGCACCCCAAGTTCACAATACCTGCGTACTTGTACGCTCTGTCTGTAAAGGGGTGGGTGCGTACTCCTGTAAAGGTCAAAAGGCGCGAGTTTTACTTCAAAAAAGTTACTTGTGGTCGATTCTAGAGCATTCTAGAAGTTGGTTTGATGTGTATTGAGCGCCTCCAGATGGTTCATGTATCCCTATGAAAGAGGAACTTATCCCATCAAGAGGGGAGCTATCCCACTCAAAGAGGGGCTTATCCCATTGATGGTGGACCTGATTAACTTCCTCCAAAGCATTATAAATACAGGCATTGGGCCAGAGGGAGGGGAGGTTGAAAGCTGAACATTCCTAAGGGTAGATGCTGCTGGAATTAGGACTCCCTTATAGAGCTTGAGAGGAGAGATTCCCATCCTTTCTTATCTTCATTTGGAAGTGGGTGAGCTGATCAAAGTAAAGGAGAACTCTTGCTGGACCCTGGGAGGGACCTGCACAACACCAAGGCAATGGTTGTAATGGTTTCTTTTGTTTCCACTTAATACAATTAAGCTCATTTTTCTCAACAAGTTGTTATACATAATTTGTTTCATATACTCCTTGGTCTTTATGATGAATACGTTTTATTTTATGAGCTATTCAGGTGCTATGTAATCGTTTGCTTGTTAGTGAATGCAGGTTTCGAAGAGAAGGAGGAGCTCATCTGGATCAACGAGGCTGGACTGCTACAAAGCGTTGGACTAAAGGTATGTTATAAACACCTGATTGCTTGTATTCTAAATGCATATTTAGGGAAAGATAGTGTTTAATTGTCTTGTTTGTCACTAGAAAGCCTTAGCTTCTAGGGAGGTCGGTTTTTTCCGCAAAATTGACTCTTTCCACATGACAGGTATTGAGAAAGGCCTAAAACTATATAAGGAGGAGAAGATCATCAGGGCAGGTGTGCAAGTGAAAAGGGTCTCTAAGGAATACTTCAATCTGAAGTATATTTTATGTTGCAGGGGCTATGTTTGTGATTTGATCTAAAATATTTTGTGCAACTTGAATTCAATGTTGGATCAGGATCATGAGAACTGAACTGACTTATCACTGAATGATCTGATATTGGTCGGGCCAGATCTGATTGTGTACACCTGTTTTATTATTTAAATGTCATGATATGAGTTTGTCTGAAGTCCGGAATAGCAGCGAAGTTATGAGTTAATATTTTCAGATCTATACATTGGTTCATCTCAGTAAAAAGGCGTGTACATGCAATTTCTACTCTTCCAAGTAGCATATACAAAAGAAAAGCCTACTCTTCAAGATCTTATTGATCTATTTGATCAGTTATGTTGTTTTACTGCTATCTATCAATGAAGTCTTCTTAGATCTTAATGTAAAACTGAATGCATAAGGAGTTTGATATTTGATTAATTGATTGTATAAGCGAGAAGGGTGATCTCTACTACTACCTGTGTAAAGCTCTGTAAATTGACAGTAAATGTTTAGTATATTGCTGGTTGGTACAGACTTGATTCAGAAGTTTTATGTTTCAGTAGTTTTGAAGGTATACGCAGGTTTAATTAAAGGAAGTAGCATATACATGCAGGTTGGGTTTAGTAAAGTAGCGTATACATTCTGATGCATGCTTTTTGAGGTTGCAGCTAGTTCTGAATGATAATGCAGGTTTTTAGGTTCAACGTAGTGTTCTGGTGACAGTGATCTGACTGTTCTGATTAACTGATTATTGGTTGATACAGTTTGAAAGTTCTGATGGGTCCAGTATGGAAACTTGATGAAATGAGGCCTTCATGTGTATTGTTGTGTACCAGGAGCATCCAGTCTGAAAATTTATGAAACGTGGTCCCTGGAGGAAGAGAGAAGGTCATAGCCTTCTGTAGGTCGGCGCATATGTACTAGTAAACACATTAGCTAGTACAAGAGCTAGGGGGTTGTAGCTCCCTTCTAGTAGAAGCTGGAAAATGAGAGAAGGTTGTAGCCTTCTACAGGTGGGTGCCTGCATACTGGTATGAGTCTACACTAGTACATGATTGTAAACAGATTTTCTTACTATTAAGAGAAGACAGAGCGGATAGCAGCAGGTGGTTTTCACCCACATTGGGTTTCCACCTTAAATATCAGTGTTCATGTGTGTTTCTTATGTGTGATGGTTTATTCTATTTTTACTTCACTATTTAATAAGTTACTAATGCACTGGTTAAATATCAACACATGATAAAGTAACTAAATCACAAGTTTTTTGGGTATATGCTGGTTTCACTAATCACAGTAGCATGTACATTCTAGTTCACTTCACAGAAGTAGCATATATAAATCTATTTGGGAAATGAAAAATTATTGATCTAAAAATACTGATTCAACCCCCCTCTCAGTATTATTTCCCACAAGTCATATCGTTTTCAGTATGAACCTGGACACTTATGTACCATCTCCCTGGCTCAGTTCTTGGGATTCTGTAGATCCTTTGAAGGAGACATTCCCCATTGATGAGAGTATCATTGAGGTTATATTGCTAGATGAAACCCCTTGGAACGGTCTCCATCATTGTTCTTCATTTCTTCCCAGCCTCAGTGAGATGCCTTCATGTCTTTAAGCGTTTGTTTCTCATTGCCCCACGCTGCCACTTCAGACACCTGTCCTGGTGCATGAAGTCCTGCCATAAGGTAATATGGGAAACATCACTGCTACTATGCCTCTTGAAATTTCCATTAAGCCCAGGATTGTTGAGAACATTCATATTGGGGTTTCATGTTCTCCAAATGCGATAAGGGTTTACACTCAACTTTTTAAAGAATTTTGAGACGTCTTCGCATGATCATACAAGGAAATTCCTGGTATTGATCCAGCAATAGTGGTGCATGAAATACCAAAATATCCTGGTGCCAAGCCTGTTCACCAAAAACTTCGCCCCGTGCACCCTCAAAAGGTTTCTTTTATCAAAGCAGAAGTGGAGAATCTTTTAAAAGCAAGTTTTATTTATCCTATCCCATTGACAGATTGGATGTCCAACATTGTCCCTATTGCTAAAAAGAAGGGTATGATCCGTGTCTATGTTGATTACCGAGATATCAATTGTGCATGTCCAAGAGACAATTATCCCACTCCATTTATCGATCGGATCATTAATGAGTGCGCTTGGAGTGAGATTTTCTCATTCATGGATGGTTTTTCTGGCTACAACCAAATCAACATTTCACCTGCTAATCAACATAAAATGGCCTTTATCTATCCCTAGGGAACTTTTTCTTATAAAAAAATTCCTTTCGGCTTAAAGAATGATGGTGCTACCTTCCAAAGAGAAATTTCTTATGCGTTTCATGACATCTGACACATTGTCCAGCCTTACCTTGATGACTTACCATCTCATTCTGCTAAGTACCATGACCATCCAGATCACTTAAGATCCATCTTTTTGCGATGTCGGCATTATAACATCTGTCTCAATCCACACAAGTGTGTGTTATTTGTTGAGTCCTGTTGACTCTTGGGTTTTGTGGTGTCTTGTGAAAGTATCTAAATCGATCCTTTAAAATTTGAGGCCATTTTCAATTTACCCCCCCCCCCCTACTTCATTGCTACAATTGCAGAGCCTACAAGGAAAGCCTAAATTCCTCTATCGATTCGTCCCTAATTATCCTGAACTCGCCAAGGGTTTTACTCGTTTACTTAAAGATGGGATCCATTTCATTTGGGATGAAGTTTCCCCATAAATACTTCAATGCTTTGAAAGACACGTTTATCAATGCTCCTTTACTGCATCCTCCCGATTATCGACGCGATTACTTCCTATACTTGGTTGTAACTGATACTACTATTGCTATGGTGTTAGTTCAAGATGACGATGATGGCAACGAGCACATGGTTTATTATTTAAGATGAAATCTTCTCGATACCGAGTCTCGATATGCCCATGTCGAGAAGCTTGCCTTGGCAGCAGTCCATGTTGTCCAAATATTTTGACACTATATCCTTTTATGGAAAACCACGTGATTTTAAATTACAACCCCCTGACCTATGTACTGACTCGTCAGTCACTGGGGGGGAAATACTCCAAATGGATTGTTATCCTGCAGGAGTTGGATTTAGAGTTTACTACTGCCAAATCAAAGAAATCGCTCATTTTTGCTGAGTTGATCTGTGCCCTTCTGGCACTTCGACTGATTTTACTGAGTAGATTCTTGATGAAACTATGTTTCTGATCAGCACTCTCGACCCATGGTATGGAGATATTATCGTTTATCTTCAAACCCAAACCTTATGATCTGAGTTGTCTCGATCCGATTGACGCCACATCCGGTATCAGTCCCAACCTTATTGAATCCTTGGTGATACATTGTATTGGGTCGGTGTGGACTCTATTCTTTGCAGGTGTCTCACCCTAGAAGAGGTTGAACAGGTCTTAAATGATTGCCACTCTGGTGCCTATGGTGGTCATATGTCAGGATATTCCACTACTCAGAAAATCCTCCACGCAAGTTATTTCTAGCCTTCTATCTTTAAAGACTATATTCTAGCTGTCCAAAAATGCCATGAATGCTATATTTTCAACCGCAAGCAGTGCACCCTACCTGCACCCTTACACCTAGTAGTTATCGTTGGCCCATTTGCTAAATGGGGCATTAATTTCATGACATGTAACCCTCACTCGGCTGGGGGGCATGGTTATATCATTGGCATCTACTATTTTAGTAAATGGGTCGAGGCGATGACTACATACAATACTGATGGTATCAATGCTGCTCAATTCCTTTTTAACCACATCATAAGACGTTTTGATGTTCCTCAAGCCATTATGACTGACCATGGATCACATTTTCGTCAGCATATGATGGCAGAGTTGACTGCTCAGTTGGGCCTTCATCATGATAGCTCAACTCCTTATTATCCACAGGCCAATGGCCAAGTTGAGGAAGTTAATAAAGTTTTGATTACTATGCTTCAGCATACCATTGGGAAGCACAAAAAGGATTGGAATTTGATGTTATTCTCAGCTCTCTCTACTTACAGAACTTTTGCTAAGATGGCCACTGGATTCACTCCATTCCAGCTGGTGTATGGTTTAGAGGTGACTCTTCCAATCAAATGTGAAATACCTTTGCTTAAATTAGCTATCAAACTTCTTTCGGATACCTCGCCTGAAGAGGAACAACTACTTTATCTTGAGAGTCTCAAAGAGACTCATCACATTTCTACGATGGTCATCGAAGCTCAAAAGAAACGTGTCAAAGCTCATTTTGACCAAACCATTTCTCCCCGCACTTTTGCTTAAGGTGACTTGGTCCTTCTTTATGATCAAGCCAACGATAAATTGGGAGTAGGAAAGTTCGAACCCATGTGGCATGGGCCCTACATCGTTAAGCGTGTCTTACAAAAAGGTGCCTATGAGCTATGTGATTATGAGGGAAATGCATTGTCACAACCCCATAATGGGTTGTATCTGAAGAAGTATTATGCATGAAATTCATGTAATGACTTTTGTACATTAGTGTGTTAATTCATTAGTGTGTGTTTTGAGTGTTGGTGTGTTTTTTTTCTTTGCAGACATGTTTTTTTCTTCTTACCCTATGTTCCACTCAGTTTGCAAATGTCGTCAAGCCATTATGTTGGTTTTCCTGATGGTGCTTGTCGTAGAACACAGAACTTGTCTTCCATAGCATGGGTACTCTATGACCCTAATGGCGAGCTCAATAACTTACAAGGTATATGCCTTGGTCGAACAACCAATAATATTGTTGAATATAGTGCAATTATTGAACTCTTGTCAGAAGCAGTTTCTCTTGGCATTAGATATTTTGTTGTCAAGTTGGATTCATAGCTCGTTGTGTTACAATTAAACAATCATTACTCAGTGAGAAATCCACAAATATTGCATATGTGTCTACGTGTTAGATTATTGGAAAGAAATTTTGATTTCATCACATATCAACATATTCCATGTAATTTAAATACATTAACAAATGTATTAGGAAATTTTGTTCTTGAAAGGCATTTGCGTCATTTATAAAACTAATCATATTATGGACACATAAGTAGAAAATAAAGCATATATATACATATATATATTGCATCTGTCAGAGTGTTTACATCAAGATATAAAAAAAATAGAGTGTTTTGGAACACTTGGCTTTCAAAGCCTACAAAATGTGTAAAAGATCTAGAAAGGCTATTAGCCTACACGGTTCTCATGATAGCACAAGACTGCTCTGATCACTCGGCCTAACAACTGATGCAGTCTCGTAGATACTGCCATTGTGTGTCTCTGCCAACACAATGGAACCCCATCAATAGTGGCATACTCTAGGACTCCTCGAGTTATCGCCTCTAGGTTGCACTCCATCGCAGCTAAGGGGTCTGCCCCTTCTTCATAGTCTGCACCCACTATCTGATGAGAAACTCGGACATTCTAGGTGGTCTCTTTGATCCCACATTTGCACATTTATCACAAGTTGAGTCTCAGTTTACACTTTTACAAAAAATCATAAAACTTAAAAAAATCCAAAAAACAAGTTTTTACCTACATCGGTTCACTGTTCTCCTAGTGGAATAGGTAGATTCGGATCCCACCTGAAATCTGTACTAGCATAAGCATAGTCATCTACCATGAGTACTTGGCATTCTAGACAAGTGAAAAATTGTGGTAGGTAATGCATATGCTAACCCGTTCCTCCTCGAGGCATGAGTTGACTCCATCTCACTAGTCTCAGATCTCGGGGGGCAGGATTTGGTACCTCTACCCAATGATACTAGAATAAGGGCACTCGCTTTAAAAATAAGGTCACTAGTATCGAACTGAACTCGAATTGCTTCAGGTGTACATGCTTCGCCTTCGTAAGTTTCCTTTTCATATTTATCAGAAGGCCTCCACACTAGTTAAGTATGGTGAGATTCAAACATGCAATAGCATACTAGAGCTGAGATTTTGAAGCCTCATGCAAGGCTTGTGTGCTGGATACACATGCCATAGTGAACAAGATCATTCTGAAGATGAGGTTGTTGGTGATTTTTTCTATCTTCACCTTCCCTCCATTGGTCATTTTGGCACCTAGACAATTCCTCTAGACTAGAGTTCTCGTAATTTCACCCGCTAGGTGAGATCCAAGGAGTTGGATCACTTCCCCTCATTGGGACAATCTCGTGATGAAGTATGTTGACACCTAATCCTCAACGGATGGGTGAACTGGAACGTGAACAGTCATCAAGAAGATGAACTGTTCCGTCTCCTTCTTGTATATAATCAATAGTTCTCTAATGAAATTAATCATCAGTTTTACTTCTGCTCATTCTGGAGTTACCCTGGCCTGACATGGTATCAGAGTGCAGGTCCCAGATTCCTTGTAACTCCTCTAGCCATAACGTCTCTGCCTGAACGTTTGCCTCTGCCTGAACGTTTTTCTGTCCTGACATAACGCTCTCTGGCGCACCAGCGCTGCCTCTGTCCTGACATAATCTGCTCTCTGGAATTTCACCCTGAATACGGAAGCACTGAATACGGAAGCCCTGAGCAGATGCTGGAGCTTTACGAGTTGCTTTTCGATGTAACGCAAGATGTGTACCTGTTGAGCTTCGGCTGCTATGGAAGACGCAGCAGGAGGTATTGAAACAATCCATTGTCCCTGCAATCGTTTCGACTGCTCTCTGGCTTAAGTATTTTACACAAATATTGTCTTTGAGGCTGACTTGTTACTGCGGTTTAACGAGAGAATCCCCAACCTCAAACCTGTTTCGCCTTGCCCACTGGTCATAGCTTTCCTTGTTTGTATCGTTCGGTACCGCCCAGTCTTCCCAAAGAGGAACACTTCCATCCTCATCCATATTGCAGTAGGACTTTATTCCTTTTATTCACCGTTCAGGCCTTTGAAGAACGGATGGAGAACTTGCACACCGCTCCAGATTTTACTGTGAACGAAGCCATTACTCGACCTCGTCCAGAGATCGAATCCCAGTAACAACTAAGATTTCGCTCTTATAATCACAAACAATATAAGCCTGAGACCGAGGAGAAAAAAAAGAGAGAAAAAAAAAACCGGTGTCGAGATCGGCAGTCCGGACCATCATTGGATTTAAAACCCCGACTCCATCCAAATCGTCCGAGCTTGTGTCTCTTCTATCAAACATGATCTTCTGTCGCCCATCAACATTGGTGTTGAGGACATGAAGAATGTGTTGAAACTCCTCATTTCACAGCTCTTCATTTTCGAAAAAATATTTTGCCGTTTCTGGCAACTCAAATGCTTGGTGCAGCGAGTGGAGTTCTTGATGAGGATTATTGGAGTATGCAAGGGCTGAAATAATGGCGGCATCTAACAGCCATGCTGGATCACAGTCTTCGGCCTTAATCATTTGAGAGAGTGTTACAGTATTATCTCTGCTCCGTTCATGATTTTCCATGACCGTCTGTCATAAATGAAAATAAAGAGTTACCCTGACATGGTATTATGCAGTTGATTTTTTAACTTCAGTATGGCGGTTTCTGTATAGCGTTGAGCAGTTTGTTGAATTCATGATATACATAGTTTATATGATTCAAAGCGTTCAAAATATTGCCGTGTTTCCAGAATGTTTTGTTGCATGATATATTGAAGTGATATATTGAAGTGATCCCTTGCGCATTTTTTCAAACATAGTAGTATTGCAGTGATATGTACAATGAAATGCTGATGCTTTTAGCAAATATTAGAGAGATTTGAAGGCTGTAACGTAAAGTTTTTTTTAGCAGAAGTAATTTTTTACAGTATGCATTCAATCATCTCTATGGTAGGAATAGTTCTCACTGGCAAGGAGAACTATTCTGAATGGTCTCGGATGGTAAAACACACCCTCATCTACAATGAGTTGTGGAAAGGAGTGTGTGTCAGAGAAGAAGACAAAGACCCTGTGCAGCCTACATCAGATAAAGAACTTGTCATTTGGGAAAACAAGAACAGCAAAGCCTATGCATTGATCGCAACATCTGTAAATGAAGAAGTAAGTCGTCATATTTCATCCTATTCCACTGCCTTTGAAGCTTTACAAAAGCTGAAAGAACTCTATGATTCACATTCTGCACTTGAAGTTGTTCAGCTCATGATTAAACTCTTCACTCTTGAACTGAAAAATAATGATCCCCTTGCTCTTGCATCTGAAATAAAATCTATAATGCATGATATTAAATCCACTAAGGTTGAGCTGGATATCTCTCTTATTGCCTTTCTCAAAGCACTCTATCCTACCTACTCCAATTATCTTGAGTCCTTACAAGCAAATGGAAATCTTAAAGACATAACCTTTGAGTCTCTTGTGAAAAAGTTTGCTGAAAGAGAGAAAGCTTTTGGAAAGAAAACAGTCCCTGAATCTTCTGAAGAGACTGTTTGCCTTGCTCATAAAGAAAAGCATCCTGCTCAAGATTCTACAAGAGGAAGAGGTGGACGAAGAGGAAGAGGAAGATACTTCAGAGGCAGGGGGGGCAGACATTCTCAAGCAGAAAAAGCAGATCTACATTGCATTCGCTGCAAACGAAATGGATCACATGATGCTTCTACATGCAAGCTACCATGGGACAAAATTGAGAAGAGAAGAAACCAGCAGAAAGGTAAAATTGATGACACAGACAAAGGTAAAGCACCTGACTCCACTCACTATATTGAGGCACAATGTAACATTGGAGTAAATGAAGATTTGTTTAATGCTTCACTTGCTTCTTCGAAAAATGATTGGCTGCTTGATTCAAGAGCAACCTGTCATATGACTCATAGAAAAGATTTTTTTGAAGATTTCACTGACAATGTTGATGGAGCAGTATACTTTGCATATCAGTCAAAAATCAAGCCATCAGGGCTTGGCACAATCAGTCTTAAACTGCCTGGTCTTCCAGACTTTCTTCTGGATCATGTTCTATATCTCCCACGGCTCAAGAGAAACTTGTTGTCCCTGGTCCACATCCACCAACAAGGTCACTCCATTCATATGTTTGATGGAAAGCTTGAGGTAAGAAAGGCATCTGACCACTCACTTGTCATGAGGGGTATAGAAGAAGAAAGACTTCTTAAACTGCAAGGAACCTCTGCTCATACACAACATTTCTCATATATTTCTCATCATGAAGAAGGTACACTTCTGTCAAGTTTATTATGGCATGCTAGATTTGGACATTTAAACTATGATAGTCTCCACTTGTTGAAGAAAAATGGTGTTGCTGGTTTGCCTACAATTCCTAGAAAACATAAGCAATGTGATGCTTGCATTCTAGGAAAGCATAGAAAACAGTCTTTTCATGATTCACATTCAAGAGCACATAGGAAGCTTGAACTCATTCATTCAGATTTATGTGGTCCAATGCCTATTCCTTCTGCAAATGGAAATAAATATATCATGACATTTATTGATGATTACACCAGAATGTGTTGGGTTTATTTATTGAAGAATAAATCTGATGCTTTTCAAACATTCAAGAATTTTCATAAGTGGATTGAAAATGATGCACAATCTCATATTGGGTCTATTCGCACTGATAATGGAAAAGAATATACATCAAATGAATTTGAAAACTATCTTCGCAAACATGGGATCAAACATCAAACAACTGTACCTTATAATCCCCAACAGAATGGTGTAGCAGAAAGAATGAATAGAACAATCATGAATATGGTACGATCCATGCTTTTCTTCAAAAATGTAAAGACAATGTTTTGGGCTAATGCTGTTCTATGTGCTGCATATATAAAGAATAGATGTCCATCTAGTGCTATAAGAAACAAGACTCCTTATGAATTGTGGTATGGACATGTTCCTTCGGTAAAACATCTCAGGATTTTTGGTTCCACCTGTTATGCTTTAATACCAAAGGTACATAGAAATAAACTTGGTGCTAGAAGTCGTAAGTGTATCTTCCTGGGGTATTCAAACACATCTAAAGCATACCGCCTCTATGATGAAGTAAATAAAAAGTTTGTTTTATCTAGAGATGTCATTTTTCTCGAATCATCCAAATCTGACAATGTTGTTGAGCGACAACTTGATCGCTTGGATAGATTCGCAAAAACAAAATCATTTCAAGAATTTGATAATCAGATTCCACATCTTGAAGGGGGGATTCCTATACTAGAACAACATGTGGAATCTTCTTCTGAAGAACAATCTCCTCTGCATGAAACTCCAACAACGGATGATGCTTTAAGTGATGTAATTGATAGAATTGGGAGACTCAATCTTGATTTAGTCCCAACTCAATCAACAGAGCAGCCTGGACCATCTCATAAAGGTCCCCCAAAGTGGCTGACAAAGACACTTGAAAGTGTTCATCCTGATGAAATTGGAAAAACAGGAACCGGAAATTCAAACCAACAAAATGGAGGTGATGTAGATGACTCTAATTCACCTATTGATATGGATGTTACTTATGATTGTGAATTGAACTTGTCTACAGATTTTGAACCAAATTCCTTCAAAGAAGCTGCTTCTCATGATGAATGGAAAGAAGCGATGAAAAAGGAGTATGATGCCCTCATAAAGAATGGCACTTGGAAGATGGTTGACCCTCCATTTGGAACCAAACCAATTGGCTGCAAGTGGGTCTACAAGAACAAGTACAAAGCTGATGGCTCACTTGACAAGCACAAAGCTAGGCTTGTGGCAAAAGGTTTTGCACAGAAGGAAGGGGTCGATTATGAGGAAACTTTTTCCCCCACAGCAAAATGGGCCACCATTCGGACACTCTTTGCACTAGCTGCTCAGAACGGTTGGAAAGTCCATCAAATGGATGTAAAAACTGCATTCTTGAATGGAGATCTAAAAGAGAATGTTTTTATGTCCCAACCTGAAGGATTTGCTGTGAAAGGACATGAACACAAAGTATGCAAACTTTTGAAGTCCTTGTATGGCCTCAAACAAGCACCACGAGCCTGGTATGAAAAACTAACTGAGCATATTCTGAAACTCAACTTCAAACATTTTGATCTTGATGATGCAACTTTATTTGTCAAGAAAGTTGGAAAAACAGTTGTATATCTTGTGGTATATGTAGATGATCTTTTAATGATAGGGAGCAATGAAAGCTATATTGCATCGATAAAGAAAGAATTAGGAAAAAGTTTTGAAATGACTGATTTGGGCTATGTTCATTACTATCTTGGCATTGAAGTAACCCAACATCCAAAATCCAAATTTCTTTCTCAAAAGAAATACATTGGAGATTTGTTAAACAGATTTGGCATGACAGAGTGCAATTCTCTTTCTACTCCAATGGAACAAAACTTGAAGCTCACATCTATTGAAGGAAAGGAATTTGAGGATGCAACAAAGTATAGACAGCTTGTAGGAAGTCTCATCTACCTCACTACTACCAGACCAGACATTTCATTTTCTGTTGGAATCCTCTCCAGGTTTATGCAAAAGCCTTGTGAGGGACATTGGTCTGCTGCAAAAAGAGTTCTAAGGTACTTGAAGGGAACTCAAGACCTTGGAATCAAGTATACACAGGTGGACGACTTCAACTTGATTGGATACTCTGATTCAGACTTCGATGGAGACAAAGAAACTGGGGTATCTACTTCAGGATATGCTATGAGTCTTGGATCAGGAGCTGTCTCCTGGAGATCACGCAAACAATCAGTACCAGCAGATTCCACAACAGAAGTAGAATACGTGGCAGCAGCTGAAGCAACGAAAGAAATTGTGTGGCTCAGGAAAATTCTTGAAGATTTGCAGGTAAAACAAATACAATCAACTCCACTCATGATTGATAACACCTCTGCAATAAAGTTGGCCAAGAACCCAAAGTTCCATGATCGTACTAAGCACATCAATACTAAATATCATCTGATCCGACATCATGTTGAGGCCAAAACAATCCATCTCCATCATTGTTCCACAAACGAGAAAATTGCAGACATCTTCATCAAAGTGCTTGGAAGAGAAAAGCTTGAAAGATTCAGAACGATGCTTGGACTCACCAACATCCCTTCAGATTAAGGGGGGGAATGTTGACACCTAATCCTCAATGGATGGATGAACTGGAACGTGAACAGTCATCAAGAAGATGAACTGTTCCGTCTCCTTCTTGTATATAATCAATAGTTCTCTAATGAAATTAATCATCAGTTTTTCTTCCGCTCATTCTGGAGTTACCCTGGCCTGACAAAGTAGATATCCATATCCTCAAGTTCTAGTTCCTGGCCTTTTATGATGAAGATCTCTCAATCTACGTCCCAAATACTGATAAAATGGGGCAGCAATTCCATTTGAGCCCTTAACCCTGTGGTCCTAAAGAACTTTAGCAACCTGCAATTCCTCAGAGCATTTATGCATTCAGGATTCTGAGCTGCTTGATGGTCTTCGGCCTCATGGCCTCTTTCTTTCCATTCCAGAACCATGATCTCCTGCAAAACATCATTTAACACCAATTAATTATTTTTTCATGGATTGAAGTCATAAATTTTTTCTTGAAAATAGGGGTTTCCTTCCAAAAAATCTACCTCAGTGCCATCGCGGTTGTTTTTACAAACAGAGCGATGTCATCGCGTGAGCCTTTGGGCTCAAGTGTGATCATCGCGGATCCTATGACCATATCCGCGATGATCATTGGTGCCCTAAAAATTAAAAATCCTCCCTTATAGCATAAAAATTACTATTTAAAATGCATAAAAAAGTGATAAAATGAAAGAGACGGGATGGGCCTCTTACATGTTGTAGACGGTTTGCAAAATGGCACCCTAGATCTCCCGTAATGGCCACTTAAAAATCGATAAAATTAGGGTACAAATTCATTTTCAGAGCTTACTATGGTAAAATGGTAAAAAATATATTTACTTTTGGTTATTTATAAGTTTTGCAAGTCATTTTTGTCAATATTTTAATAATATTTTAATGTTTTTCTCGATATCAGCGATGGGTGTGTTTATTTGTGCAGTTACAGGTACCTTCGAATGAACAATGATCATTATTGACTGATTCTTGCGAGTTTTATTTTATCTCTTTTTCGGACTCATTAAATAAACGAAAAAGGAACACCCCTGGAGTCATCTTTGAGCTCTTTTTTGACTCTCAAAAACTAAAAAGATTGCTGAGTACTTGTCATTTTGAACTCGTTAAAGTAAATGAATGGAGATCACCTCAGTGTACATTTACCCCTTTTATGGGCTGAGATTGACTATTTATGAAAAAGTTACACCTTGGTCAACATGGTCAAGAGGTTCTCTCGGATATTATTTTCTACATTTTCGAATTCGATAGACAAATTAAGAAAAGGGACATGATGGAATTTTATTTTTCATCTCTATCTCAAACTCTCTAAATGTGAAAAAGATATCAACTTATTCTTACGTCAGACTCATTAAAACTTTACGACGAAAGACGCGCCATCGTGATGAGACTGAGATTCTCCTTCCTAGGGCTTGTAAAACTTACTAGGATGGATTCATTCGAAGAATGAACTTACATGACAAGCATATGCTATCCCCTTCAAGCTTGTGATAAAAATAATTAGGGTACTCACTAGAAATAGTGGGGAAAAATGAAGATGAAACATCCTTTGTATAGGCAGCATGTCGCTCTTGAACATGACACTCTTCTGCTCTCATGTCAGGTTTGGGATATCCTCACTTAGTCACTTGTCCTCCCAGGTTTGGGTGATCCATTTTGCCTCTCATTTGACTATTCCATATTGTCATCATGACCTTTAGTCCTATGTCGAGTCAGATGTTGCCACACTCCAGAGTCATGTCGCCAGTGTTCAAGAGAAGTCCAATCTACAGTTATTTACCTATACATTGTTTGAGTCGCTGTTACAGTCTTGAAAAATATTCCTTGTTTCTTGTCGATGATGGAGGATTCATCATTGCCCTCCTTCGATGGGTTGCTTCCTATCAACTTGAGCTCATTATCCAGGAATATGACTTAGAAACTCCCTTTCAGTACCTTATAGCTTGCATGCCTTAATGGCATGTTCTTCGCATTCGACGATAGGTCTTCATCATTGGCTTTTGATCGGGTGATTCCATGAGTGTTTGACTTTAGATTCATTATCACATTCACGGATAGTACTATTGTACCTTGAGGGCCATTGTCATTATTGGTGGTTTCTCTCGTACATGTTAACGGTCTACATCATTCGCTGGTAATTAGGTGGTGTTCTAGCATGTTCGAATTCAACACATTCATTCGCATGTTAGACTTCGTACTTTGATCAGGTCAGGATGGAACACAAGACCCTGGGTCTTGTCTAATATGACTCAGGTTGCATGGAGTTATATGTTGTTCATGGTTGTACACATGTTTCTACTATATGGATGGTTGTGACCATACCGTGGGACTTTATATTTATGATGATCCTCATTATCTGGATGGCTGCGCCCATATGATGGATATTTTCATATAGTGTTCATCATCTGGATGGCTACATCCATCTCGTAGATTCATGTCTTGATATCAAATATGTATATGTATATGCATCCTTGATTTGCAGGTCTCTTGACAGTGCATGTCCTCATCCTTGCAAGAACTCTTAAAGCATCTCAGCCATCACTCCTTGTTCTACCTTCATGCTTTAGGGGGCATCTGTTACACAATATTTTGTCACACCTCCTACACTTCCCCATGACAAACCCTGAAGTGCCTGAAACATGACCATTATATAGTATACCCATCCATGTATACAGCTCAGATCCCTCCTAAGACTTTGATTGGAAAATGCCTTGATCTTTCCCTGAAGAAATATCTCTTAAAACCCTAAAATGATGATCATCGCACTTATAAGGCTTAAAACAGTGATGGTTTCCTGTTGCACTATCTTTGACCAATGGTGGCATCTCTCTATTCCCTTGCATACCCATGATGATCCCAAAAAGGTAATTTTCCCAAAGAGGATGAGAAGGTTCATGATCTAGAAGCTTCTAGAGCGGCGAGTTGGAGGTTATTTCACATAGATGAGGTCAAATTTTCCCAACTTGGCCTCTTTGTCTTATCTCTATGAGCTACCTCCTTGAGATGAGGCCCTAATCCTCTGTTTGGAGAATTACTAACTCCCTTTTGCAGCATATAAATTCATCCCCTCCCATTCCCAAATGGTTGGTCTATGTCTATTTGTACCCTTATGCTAAGCTTGTGCCTAGAGGCTATTCATTAGACTTGGAGAAGGAGTGCTTGGAGAGTTCTTGGCTTGGACTAGGATTACCACTCAAGGAGAGCCTTTCAACATCAACGCTTTAGTTGTAAGCTTCCCTTTATTTCTTAATAATATACAACTGTTGGTTCATCTTCCCAAAATATATATGTTCATGTATTATTTAGCTTGACATTCCTTGATCAGTTAAGTAGGATGTCATTGGATTTGATATTGGTTTTGGCATACTTTGTTGTCTCTTGATCACTTGTGTAGGTACATAGACACTAACAGAAGCAAGAACAAGTTCGTGACACAAGCGGTTTGAGGCCCTCAACAAAGGAAATTGGAAGAGCATCAGAACGATATAGGCCATATCCTTTTTTCTTCTTTTCAATTATAACCTAGGAAAATGTCTAGTTTATTGTCACTTCAGTTGCTAGACCCACTCATTGGGCTTGATGGATCATCTTTGTCTATAGAGAAGATTAACCTTGTCAAAAACTATGAAATTTGAGGTTCCATCTAGGGCATACTCCAATCTCAATCCATTGAAAGACATTCTCCCGCACATAAGAAAAATTGCTTCACTAAATCTCCAAATTGAAATTGAAGGAGAAGATCTATTGATTGGTTTCTATTTTGATTTTGAGCTTTGATGCCATGTATAAATTAGTTAAATTTTCCACTACTGATGAATTTGAGCTGAAAACAAGTGATTACAAATTTCCTCTACTATTCTACAGAATAGAAATGACAATTTAGAAACACATGCAATCACCCACAACCATCAAAACCACAAGAACCAATGATTTACAGGGGAACCCAACTGGGGAAAACCCCTCCATTGATTTTAATTAATCAGATAAGAATGAGAAACTATTACAATGTCTTGCTTCAACTCTGAAGCACACCCTCCACTGTAAACCCAGTCTCCTACTAGTTGCCCTGCTTTGGCCAACACTTAGCCAATTCAATCTTCCAGCTTCCTCCTATTTCCTTGGGAAATTAAAGATAAATTGAGCTCCTAAATAATAGGGAAATTCCCTATTTCCTTGCGCAATTCCAAGGCAATTGATCACCTGCTTAATTACCAAGCATGTACACTCAACTAGTATAATTGATTATTATAATGTGGCTTTTCCTCCACTTTAGCTAGGTAATTCAAATTACATGTATGTCTTGACTATTTTTGGCTAATTGACTAGTTTAACTTAGAGATCACTAAGTTAACAATAGGTATACTACTCAACTAACCTTCAACTGACTCAATTAATTACTTGAGCTTAGTTAATTGAGTTCAACTAAAAATAATTGAACTACATTGCTAAATTTTAGCAATCACAATATGCACAACTCTACTCCAAGCCTTTAACTCCAATTTACTGACTTACCTAGTAGACAAGGCCATGTCACTCTAGCTAATTGAAATCTAAGTCATCTTGCTAATGTGGAAAATTGAATTACTCAATTTGACTAAGGCACAAGTCAAAATAAGCCTTTCTTGCTACAATTTATAACACTCTACCATGCATTGTCAAAGCACACATGATAACACCATAATCATAAAGAAAACATAAACATAACACTAGTTTTACCTCTTTCAAAAATTGAAATTATTTGTCATTCCATCATGGAATTAGCAAACATTTTCTTAAGATATAATTTGTAGTATTGAAGAAGGCAGTAATGATTTAAGCATTGAGAACAAGGAAGCCATTAGGTGAATTGTGCCTCTATATTAAAAAAATCAAGACATATTAAGATCAATCTTGACAAAGAAGAACTTTTAGCTATTAGGAGCATAAGAAACAATGAAAATATTGTTGCCCTTAGAGCTAATAAGGGTGGTGCCAGTATTGTTATGGTTAAGAGTGACTATATCAGAAAGATGAATGAGCATCTAGATTGTAGTGGTAGCTACAAAAGTTTGGAAATAATCCAATTTTCAGGATTATTAAGGAGGTTAGAAAGATCATCAAGAATTCTAACTTAGATGAATGGATTAAAAAGTGACTTACCAGTAATTGTGAAATTACTCCAAGAATTTATGGTCTCCATAAAATCCACAAAGATGGCATCCCTTAATACCTATTGTCAACACTATTGCCTCCCCCACTTATGAACTTACAAAATATGTCTCCAAGATCCTTAAGCCTCTTGTAGGTAATTTAGATTCTTTTATCAAAGATTCTAGTGAATTTGTGAAGATGATTGAAAAAGAGAAGGTTGAGAATAAGGATCGACTTATAAACTTTAATGAGGTTTCTTTATACACCATGATTCCTCTTATTGAAGCCATAAATGTTGTCAAAGAAGTCTCTCATCCTCAAAATGACAGTCTTTTTAAGGTTTTCTTATGCTCTACTTCTTTCAGCTTCCAAGGTAAATATTATGGAAAAACCATAGGAGTAGCAATGGGTTCCCCCCTATCTCCTATTGTGGCAAACCCTTTTATGAAAAAAATTGGAAAGCAAGCCCTTGAATCTTACCCATTAAATTTGGGTTAGTGGAAAAGATATATTGATGACACCAATTCATTTAGATAGTAGAATCTACTGCCTCTCCTAAGGAACCATGCTCCTTCTTCCAGTTTGATCTAGAGGTGTGTCCATATGCTTGCAATTCTCCATGTGAAATCTCTAAAGTATCTTAGTGGAATACTTCCCCTGACTCACAAACAACTCGCCATCACTTTCCATACTTCCATCCCAAGGAATTAATGCATCAAGCCCATGTCCTTAATCTTGATTTCTCTTGCGAGGTCATCCTTGCAAGAGTGGATCAACTACTCATCCCCTATAAGTATCAAGTCATCAACATATGATACCATGATAAGTAACTTGCCATCTACCACAATGTGATAGAGATATGCATCTTCTTCACTTTTGGTGAAGTCCACTCCACTAAGATATATGTCGGTCTGAGTGCACCATACTCAGGGCACCTAATTGAGACCATATAGGGCTTTCCTAAGTTTGTATACATGTGTCTCCCTATCATATGTCTCAAATACCTCTGGCTTCTCTATGTAAATTTCTTCTCAACAACACCAATGAGGAAGGAGGTATTCACATCCATCTGATGGATCTTCCACCCCTTCTACACAACTAATGCTAGAATGGCTTTGATTGATGAATATATTTTCACAGGGGTAAATATTTCCTCATAGCCAACTCCCTCTACATGTGAGAATCCTTTGGCCACAAATATGGCATTGTACTTCTCGTTGCTTCTATCAATTGCATGATTCAATTTTTAAATGCATTAGAAACCAACCACTAACTTGGTTTTTGGTCTTGGCACCACATCCCATACACTATTCTTCATGATGGAGTCATATTCCTCCCCCACACTGGTTGAGAAATTGCTTCCTCAAATGAAGAAGGCCCTGGCTCAATGAGTTATGTCATGAGAGACATATAGCACATGTATATGTCTAATGACCTCCTTTTCCTGCACAATGATGTAGGAGCTCCCACATGCTCCCATGCATTTTTCACCAACCTGTCAGCCTCTCTAGTTCTCTTCCCAATTTCTCTAGAATATTATAGTTGAGTGGGTGCGTCCATCCAGCCTATTGTCTACTCCTCAACATGTGGTTTCTCCATAACATCTTGAAGCTCTACATAGGTTCCTCCTTTGAATATAGAAGCTCCCCCTTTGGTGAGATACTTAGCTCTCACTCTATAGAGAATCTCATAGCCTTCTCCTCATCAAGTTTGACATCTCTCCTCAAAATTGTTAGGGTGAGACTGCAACCTGCGCTATGCAGGTTGTTGCCAAAAGGGTTGGCATTTTAGGGTTTTGTTGGTTGGCGTAGCTAACTCTGAACCTAGGTCTAGACCCCCTCAAGCCAACAAAAGGTTTGCATAATAACAATAGATATGACATCCTCATGAGGGAGGAAGAAGCCATTGGTGATCATATTGCATCTCTAGGCCAGTAAAATCACACAACTCTGCAGAAGAGAGGAAACAATACCAAAAGAAAGGTAGAAGAGGAACCCTAGGAAAAAAATTCCCCCACACAACCAATAGAACAAGATAACATGGAGATCAACAGCCAAAAGGAGGATCTCAGTATAGAGGAATAGGTCATGCAAAGTTTGTTGAATGAATGGAAGCATTTGGATGAATGGTTCATGCCGGAGGATCATAAACAATTATATAAAGAAAACTTTCAATAATACAAAGCCAAACAAGGGATGATAGCTTCAAATCAACCTGAACAATTTGGATCCCAAATAAGCCAAGGGGAAGAACAGGGACTTCATGGAAAAGGAGGAAAGAAACACGGGAGAAAGAATTTGAATGAGTCCATCCAGGTGGTAGGTGAAATGCTAGTTAATTCGGGAAGAGTGGTGCCACTGTCAGCGGTCTTCCACCAACTCAACAAACCTTCTAAATGATTATTACATCATGGAATGTAAGAGGCCTCAACAGTAGAGGAAAACAAAGATATTTGAAAGATAGGCTCAAAAGAGATAAACCCAGTATCATGGTGATCCAAGAAACTAAGATCTTGGAAGAAAAGTTAAAGGATATTATGAAGAGTTTTAAGCCCCAGTATGAGGTAGTTTCTCAGGATGACAGGGGTAGTGTTGGAGGCCTTTCTATCCTCTGGAACCCTGTGGAAATAATCTTCGAGGACTGGGTCATCCTCCCAAGAATTCTTTCAAGAAAATTCTGACACATTGGAACCAAAGAATGAGCTCTACAGTCAGTGGTATATGGGCCTCACATTCTAGGAGAAAAAGGGGTTTTTATACAAAACCTTGAAAGACTGAGAAATGTATATCTAGAATATCTTTGCATAGTAGGAGGAGGCTTCAACATGATCTCATCCTTAGATGATAAAAAAGGGGGAATCCGAAGACCAGATGCAGACATGAAGGAATTCAGAGAAATAATTGTTGATCTACACCTTGTGGACATGCCAACAATTAATGGCATCTACACTTAGAAGGATAGGAGGGGGGGTAGACATCAGATCGCATCTCGTTTGGACCGCTTTCTAATTTTTGAGCAGGTGATTAGCCGTGATATATTCCTTGAGACTTTGATCCTCCCATGCATGGGATCATACCATTGGCCAATCAAACTGGAGATAGACCTAAAACTTGGACCTAAGAACCACCCCTTTAGATTTGAATCCTTCTGGCTAAGGGACCCCACACTCATGAAGAAGGTGGAAATCTGGTGGAAGGAGAGTGAATAACAAGGAAGAAATAAAATGCATATCTTCCAACTGAAGTTGAGGGAACCCAAGTATAAGATCAATAAATGGAACTAGGAAGAGTTCAGTAATATCGTGAAAGACCAGCATCAATTGAACAACAAAATGCAGGAAATCCAATAGAAGATCATCAATCGGGGCATATTTGAAGACCTAGTGGAAGAGGAAGGGTGGTTAATCAACAAACTGGAGGAGCGATGAAAATAAGAAGAGATATTATGGAAGCATAAGGCTCGAGTCCAATAGCTTCATTGAGGGGAGAGGAATACTTGTTTCTTCCAAAAGCCCATGATCTAACACTGCCAACACAACAAGATCTTCTCACTAAAGGATGAAGCAGGGAATAGACTAATTCAACATGAGGAAATGGAGGATATTGCAATCAACCATTTCCAAACCCTCCTTTCTGAACCCACTCAGGATAGGTCTTAGTTCATTCAGAGAATCACACAAAACATCCCTCATCTCATTTCAAGGGATAAAAACCTCACCCTTATGAGGGCAGCCACTTTGGAGGAAATAGAGGATGTTGTCAAAGGCATGGCAAAAAATAAAGCTCTTGGTCCAAACGGTTTCACAGTGGAATTCTACCAAGAGGCATGGAGCTTCATGCGGCAAAATCACATCTTGGAGGCGGCGGAAGAATTGTGTCACAACTAAAAGGTATGTATGAGACTAAACGCTACTTTCATTGCTCTAATACCGAAAGCGTTCAAGCATGAAAATCCCTAAGGTTTCAGGCATATTGCACTTGGTAATGTCATATACAAGATCATTGCCACATACATTGTTAAATGCCTCAAGCCTCTGCTCCTAAATCTTATCTCCCCAGAATAAATGAGATTTGTAGAAAGTCGTCAGATCCTTGATGGCTTTGTCACTTCCCAAGAGATTGTTCACTCTCTGAAGCATCTTAAATCCCCGGGCATGATGATAAAATTGGATCTTTCCAAATCTTATGACCGGCTTAGTTGGTCGTTCCTCACCAACATCCTAAAATCTTATGGTTTCATCCAGATATGGATTAACTGGGTCCTTTCCTGTGTTTTCCATTCTACTTAACGTCTCTCCCACTAGAACCTTCAACCCCTCTCGTGGCTTGCGACAGGGTGACCCTATCTCTCTATTCCTTTTCATCCTAGTGGCAGAAGGTCTAGGTAGATATCTAAAGTCTGAAGCTATGGCTTCTCAGATCCATGGTCTGAGGCTGTGGGGCAATGACCTCCCTATCATGCACCAACAATTTGTGGATGACATTATGCTCTTCTGCCATGTATCTCTGGGAGAAGATTGGCGTATAAAAGATATTCTTCAGGTTTTTATGGAGGCATCAGGGACCATGATAAATAATGATAAATCTTATATCTTCTTTTTCAACACCCCGATGAACATTTAGAACTTTTTGTGATCCGGATTTAAACAGGAACGCAATAGATTACAGAGATAACCATAAACAAAGAGATGCGATAACCATAAATACAGAGATGCAGCGGAAATAATACTTCATTTCATTAATGGAAAATACTGAAATATGCTTACAAACAGAAATGGAGAGAAACCAGCTAGGGCGATGGTAGCTTATCTCTGAGAAGAGATGTGGCGGCTACATGCCTCTGAACTGTTCCGAACTGAGTTACAATGAGGCTCGAAGGCCTATTTATTGTTGAGAAACAATGGAAAACCCTTCACATTCCAAAACCTACCCTTAGAAGATGAAACGCCAAATTGTGGGCCCCGTTTGGGTAAATTGGTACATCAATTTCCCGGGGTCGTAACTTTGGCATACGATCTCCGTTTGACGCGCACGATAGCTCGTTAGAAAGATCTATCCGAGTACTACCACTTTGGGAGGAAACATTCGTCCATGGACCCATGTTGCCCCAGAATCCCAAAAAAACGTCGTTTAGGGCCTCAAAACGGCTCCGGAAGTTCAGGACCCGAAAAACTGCTAAAAATAGTAAACTGTGCCACAATTTAGGAAACTGAAAAGACTGAAAGAGACAGTTGTGGGGGTCCAAATGGGATAGGTGGGTGGCCACCAACATCCACCTGGATCATTCCTCCCCCCTTAGGAAGCAATGGTCCCCATTGCGTTGAGTTCCTCCATCTGCTGAACTTGTCCTGCAATCTCTGATGTGTCCAGTGATGGTGGGAAGCATGGTCGACGATGGTCCACATTGAATACTCGGTGCAAGCGAAGGAATGGAGGAATGCTATGCTTCAAAGCATTGTTGCCCATAGCCTTGGTACTGCTGTGAGGACTATGTCGTAGTGGTCGGAGCTTCTGATGGGCTCTTGTAAGGCGTTCTTTCTGCAGATGTAACCAAACTTTGTTGCCCACCTGAAACTTATGTGGTACCCCTGTGGGTGAGGAGAAGTTGTTCCTGTGTTCTGTCATGACCGTATCCCTTTGCTTCTGCTGCTGCATGGAGGAAACCTTTGCAGGGGTCATGGAGGTAGCAACGATCTTCCCCTTACTTTGGGAGTGAACCAGACAGATAAATTTCCTGGTCTGTGAGATGAGCTTGCTGCCTTTCTTTGTAGTGATCAAAGATGTGGCGGTAGGTGGGGCTACCTCTGGTATCCTGTATAATGAATTATTCAAAGAAATAATGACAGCGCGAGGCCTTGACTCATACACAGCATGTCGCCTCCACAAGTATGTCTGGCCTAATAATACATCACAAACATCCAGAGGTGTAACATCACACAATACCTCGTCTGTGAAGGGCTTGATGCTGTATGGAAGGCGGCACTGCTGGCGAACTTTCAGATCTCGTCCTTCATGAAGCCACCCGATACTGTATGGCTACGGGTGTGGTGTAGTCGGTAGGCCCAACCGCTTCACGACCTCTGCTGAAACCAGGTTCTTTTGGCTACCACTATCGACAATGAATCGCAGCGGTGAACCCTTCACCCACATCTGTGAGTGGAAAAGACGCTCCCCCTCCTCTGGATCTTCGGGCTCATTTTTCTTGATCTTGGCAGTGGCAACAGTGGCGCTGGGATCTGCATCAATGATCTGCTTCCCTTTGCTATTCCCCTTGTCAGGTTCTGGCTCAGGGTCAGAACATGCATCTGATTCAGAAGCCTTCAACTCAGCCACCAGCGACTGCTTGGTCCAACACTCACTTGTGTTATGAGTGGGACTCTTGTGGAACTCACACCACTTTCCTGTGTCCTTCCTCGGCTTCGTGGTGTTGTTCTTTTCTTGCGGCTTCGACGGGTTGTCTTGGGTCACCCCGCCTTGGCTTTGTCCTTTGGGCTTCGGATTTGCAGATCCAAAGTCTCGCTTCTTCTGTTTGAACTTTTGCTCGATTTTGACAGCGTATCGGTATGCCGTGCCGAGTGAGGAGATGTTCAAGAACACCATCTCTTCCTGGATGTATCTGTGTAGGCAGCCACGGTATTTGAGTACCAAATGCAGCTCAGAATCTTTGATACCCAACTGTGTGCGAAGGGTATGAAAAATGTTTGTGAACTCTGGCACATCTTGGTCTCGTCCCTGCCGCAATGTGGTCCATTTGATGTATTTGTCCTCATAGCTTCCGACAGGGTAGTACTGCTCCTTGATGGCATCCCGGAAGTCAATCCAAGTGGGTGCGGCTGAAAATAGTGAGCCTGTGCTTTCATTCTTTTGCTCGCAGTAGGTTTCCCACCAGTCCTTGACGTGGGGGGCTGCTTTGAGAAGAGCGAAAACAATCTTTTCCCGACTTGAAAATTCATGAACAGAAAAATACCCATCTAGCAGATTTAACCATTTATCTACGACATCTGTGTCTATTTGACCCTCGAAGATGGGGATTTCAAAATTAACTTGTACCTTGAAGGGTGTGGCATTTCCAGAGTCGCTGTTGGAAGCCGATGCGTCGCCTCTGGGTAGCCGTTGAAGGATCTGCGCAAAGCTATCCATCATCGCGTTCCTTTGCCGCTCGAGCGCTTCTTCGAGCAAGATTTTGATAGGATCTCCTGCCCCCTCGTCTTTCTTCTCATCCGCCATGGGAGGCCGTCGGGATTTGCGAGGCTGGTCTTGCAAAGGTTCGACCAGTTCAAGCCCTAACTCCTTATATCCCGACCTCGTTGGGGACATGCAAAGAAAAACAGAGAAAAAGCAGACCGCTCTGATACCACTGATCCGGATTTAAACAGGAACGCAATAGATTACAGAGATAACCATAAACACAGAGATGCGATAACCATAAATACAGAGATGCAGCGGAAATAATACTTCATTTCATTAATGGAAAATACTGAAATATGCTTACAAACAGAAATGGAAAGAAACCAGCTAGGGCGATGGTAGCTTATCTTTGAGAAGAGATGTGGCGGCTACATGCCTCTGAACTGTTCCGAACTGAGTTACAATGAGGCTCGAAGGCCTATTTATTGTTGAGAAACAATGGAAAACCCTTCACATTCCAAAACCTACCCTTAGAAGATGAAACGCCAAATTGTGGGCCCCGTTTGGGTAAATTGGTACATCAATTTCCCGGGGTTGTAACTTTGGCATACGATCTCCGTTTGACACGCACGATAGCTCGTTAGAAAGATCTATCCGAGTACTACCACTTTGGGAGGACTCATGTTGCTCCAAAATCCCAAAAAAACGTCGTTTAGGGCCTCAAAACGGCTCCGGAAGTTCAGGACCCGAAAAACTGCTAAAAATAGTAAATTGTGCTACAATTTAGGAAACTGAAAAGACTGAAAGAGACAGTTGTGGGGGTCCAAATGGGATAGGTGGGTGGCCACCAACATCCACCTGGATCATTTTGGCTCCGGTGTTGGGCTTCGGTATCAGCTCCTTACCCTCCAATTATCTTGGCATGCATTTATCTTTGAACTCTTTTAAAACAGCATGCTGGCAATCTATGCTCCAAAAATTCCAATTGAAGCTTGGTAGTTGGGCCTTCAAATCCCTCAATCTAGCTAGTCATATTATCCTCCTAAAATCTATTATCTAATCCATCCCAATCTACCAGCTTTTGGTGATGGCATCCCCAAAAAATTTGTGTGGAAATATGATTGAAACCTTCAAAAAATTCTTATGAGGAGGCGCACAGAAGTCGAAGAAATGGGAATTGGTCTCGTGGCCAAACCTAACAAAGTCAAAGATGGAAGGGGGACTAGGACTCCGGGACCCATGATGGGCCTTTAAATTAGACATAAATTAAGCTCCATGCCTCTAATTTAAAACATAAATTAATGCCTATGTCCATCCTTCATCACATTAAACCTCTCTTTTTGCATTAGATAATTTATTTTTAACTTTAATATATTCATTAGGAAGGTTTATGAATAATTGAATATTTATGCCTAATATTATTTATTTTTTGTGGAATATTATGAGAATATTGGGCAGATTATGAAGAGTTGGAGGATATAATTTAGGTACTTGTTCTCTTCTACTGGAGGATCAATAATAAATAATAATTCAACAAACTATTATGGAATAATGGCACAAATTGTGGAACTCCAATGATTGAGAAAATCTAGGAATGTGTTCCACTAATCAAGGGAGTAGATCCACTAAGCAAGGAAGAAGATCCACTAATCAAGGGATTTCGGTGGGAAAAGCTTCCTCCATTCATGGGGAATGATTATTAATCATTTTTTTATAAGTACCAAGTAGAATTTTCCTCTAGGGAATGATTGAGAAAATCTAGGAATGTGTTCCCTGCCATTTAATGCAAATTCCTAGTATTGGGGACTAGATCAACTAATCAAGGGATTTTTGTGTGTAAATCCTCCTCCATTCATGGGGAATGATTCCCAATAATTTTTTATAAGTAACAAGACGAATTTTCCTCTAGAGGAGAGATTTTCATTAGTTTTATTGTGGAGAGAGCTTGTATTCTTGCAGCTCCATTGTATTTTCTTGTAGGGATGTAATTCTATTGATGAAAATAATGAAGATTGGTGTCATCTTCAGTTTCTAAATCTTGTTCTCCTCCATAGGTATTTGAGTTTCCTTGGGCTTGGCCATCCTAGGAACCTCATAGCCCTTTTGTATCATTTTCTTTCCTTCTTTTCATTGCTTATTCACATGCATCTCTAGTTTTGATTTCTTTCTATTTCTGCATTTAGTATTAATGATTTCTTATTGTCGGATTGAGTGAAATGGTTGATGTAAGTTATTTTACAGGATCACAAGCATTATTTCATCCTTGTAAAATATTTGGAAGTTCATAATAATCATTGAGTTTATTGGATTAGTCTTCTTATTCCCAAATCTAGATTGTTGGACCTCCTTTTTAGTGAAGAACAGTAAATTTCTGCTATTTTTTAGAGCAAGCTAATGAGCTTCAATAAAATTAATTCCACTTGCATCAGATCAAAAAGCATTCTATTTCATATAAAAAATTACCCCATTACATTTGCACTTGATTTGGTTAGGAATTTTTTAGATTTACTAGCTCACTAGTTCTCGAATTTCTATATTTTCAACTAGTAATATCATTTTATTTTTTTGCATGGGTTAAGAAAGATATTTTTGAATGATTCCACTTGGAAAAGGGACCTAAGACATCCTAGTTAATAAAAAAATTTGTCCCATCCAATTTGGATTTTATCTGCTTGGTCATTAAACCCTCACCAATTTCATCATTTCACAAGGAAACTTCTCCAAGCTTTTTGAGCAAATCCATCCATCTCCCAACTTTGGTTTTGAGTTTTGAGTGATCCTAGGCATTTTCACACTCCATTCGACCCATCACACACCTTTCCTACGCCTCCCATCACCTCCAACACCTCACATTTTCTCTCGGCTATATTCTGTAGGTTCACTGTAATTCCTACAGGATCATCCGTAGGTTTCTAGTACAACCTGTAGGTTTTCCTGAAATGGCCTGTTTTAAGGGTGAATTGATGAAAAGCCTCTAGGAAGTCACCAAAATCCTCCCAAGGGTCTCCCACACCATCCAACCATCTCCTAACCCTTCCATCCAATCTCCAACATCCTTAATTCACCTGCCACATCACCAAACGAAATTAGTTTGCATACTTGATTTTGTATGAAAAGACAAAAAGACAAAAAAAATATTTATTTCAGTCCTTTTACTTGCACATTAGTGATGTTTGATGCTTCTTACTTCCATGTTTAGATAGTAGCATTTGGTTCATGATAATTTAGCATTATTGCAAGCATAGTTTCTTGGCAGATAATTAGGAAATGGTGTGATTTAGCATTGAATTTCCGTCTCTTTCCTTGTACTTTCCTTCTTGCAATAGGTTAAGGTTCCATTTCAAACATTTCATTTTATGCAGTTAGTTTAGGAGTTGACTTCAGTACATGCACTCCAGTACATCATGACAGCAAAGGAAGGACACATTGTATGCCGCACATATAGTGCCGACACCTCTTAAGTTTGTACGAACCCCGAGTTGATAATTAAAGTTGGTAGCCTTGGGAGTTGCAGCATTCTTGTTGCAATACCGAGGCTCATCACTTTTTGGCATCGTTGCCGAGGAGGTGTCAAAGTATGCATTGTTTTCTTCCCTATTTGATTCATTTCTTTTTAATTTTTGCAAAAACAAAATATTTGCATTAGGCATATTTAATCTCAAAAGTAGAAAATTGCATTTCATTATAGTTTTCATTCAATCATAAAACCAAAAACAAAATTTCTAAAACACCAACCCACCCTCCCATTTGATCACATGGTGCAATAAGAGCCATATCACCATTCACTTTTGTAGGTAGAAGAAGAAGATGGAAAAGAATGTAAAAGAAATGGATGGAGATGATGACAATTAGGAAGATCCTCTCTGATTTCCCATTCAAGATACTCATGGTAGTGTGCACATGAAGAAAATATCTCCATATTTTCTTCCAAAATTTCATGGTCTAAGGTCAAAGGATCCAGAAACATTTCTCTTTGAATTTGAAATTGTTTGTAGATCTTATGGTTACTTATTAAAAACTCAAAAATTGAGATTGTTTCCAGCAACATTGAAGGATAGAGCTCTTAAATGGTTCATGAGTTTAGGAACTAATTCAATAAGATCATGGAATGATATGCAAAAGATATTTATAGAAAAATATAAAGATCATGATCTTAAAGAAGAAATCTTTAGAATGAATCAAAAAGAAGATGAGATTCTATAGGATCTAATAGAGAGGTTCATGTATAATGTTAAGAGGGAAAAGCTACACCATTTAGGATCTGGCACACTAAAAACCCTCTTACTTAGAACAACTAGGGATGAATGGATTGATATCCTTAATCTCATAAGTAAAGGTGATGTTTATCAATTATCATTTGAGGAAATTTGTGAAACATGCAAACACATATCAAGAGGAAAAGCAAGAGTAGGTAAATCAGCATCAAGATCAGTAAGTCAAGCTAAACTTGGAAATTTGTTTGATGATGTTAAAACAGAAATTCTTAGCAATCTAACAAAACAAGTAGAAATGTTAAGAATGCAAGATGAAGGAAAATAAAATGCTAATATTTGTGTTGCAGAATCATAGGATGTTAAACATTGTCTATCATTACCAAGGTTGAAGGAAGTTCACCAAGAGAACAATGGAGCAAGTCAATTGCCAACGCAACAATGTTATGTAGCTCCAAGAGGACCATGTCATCCTATTCAGCCTGATATGATGCAAGAGCCTAATTCACAATTTCAGTTTTATGCATATCCACCTCAAAGTAATTGGAACACACCCTTTCCTTAGCAACATTGGCCATCTCAACCTCAAAACTAATCTTGGCAACAAGGTTGGCAAGGAAAATATGGAAGCCATCCACAATATCCTCAGTATTTTCCTCAATATCCTCCATACCAAACTCCATGTTATCCTTACCATTCACCTCCACCACAACCACAACCCCATCCACATCCATCTCAAATTTACACTCCCACTCAACTACCTGTACCACCATTTCCAAATCCACACATTGAAGTAGCTCAGCCCACTTACAATGTTGAGGTACAACACTTCTAAACATCTCCTCTTGAGCTCAATGGTATTCACCATAGCTCAGGAAGAGTATTGCAAAAAAGAGATTCTCTTAATATCATTGAAGGACTACATCCAAAAGAAGAAGATTCGAAAGAGAAGATCAAAGAACCATGGGCTGCAATTGATGAAGAACAAACATCAAAATTAGAGATTGAGAAAACTCCCTCATGGTTACCATCAAATCCTCCATGTATTCAAGAGAACAATCAGAAAAAAATAGGAAGATTTGAAGGTCATGGTAGAAGAAGACATGAAGAATGATCCAGATCAGCAAAAGGACTAGGGACATCACAACTATATTGAAATATGGTTCCAGATAGTCACTAAGTTGCAACAATACTCTCTTCTTCAATTTTGCTTGTATTCATCAAAGTCAAAGCATTTGATCACTCAAATTCAGGTACCTATCAAAACATACATTTCAAGCCTACACATTAGTTTTTCTGTCATATTGATGTGCACATGGCTCCATTGGAAGTATTCTTATACTTGAAAGTGATTTTGTTTTTCAAATAGGGTAGGGTAGAAAAATAATAATTGAAAAATAAGAGAAAAAATAAGAATCTCAGGTGAAAACCTCCTTGGAGGCACCTTAGATTGGCTCATTGATTTAAAACCTCCATGGGGTAGTCAATGGGTTGAAAAAAAAAAGAAAAAGAAAAAAAACAAAATATCCTAGGTGAAAACCTCCTTTGAGGCACCTATTCAAACTTACTAGTTGAAAACCTCATTGAAGCGGCTAGTAGGCCTAGAAGAAAAAAGAGAAAAGGAAAAAAATCCTTGCTCTATGTATCTCTTTGATGAATGTAGGTGCTCTTCAACATCTACAAGGAACAAAAACAAGTTACCACCAAAGAGAGAAAAATTGGTCAAGCCTAGTCAAAAGAAGTCAAATTTTTACTTTCTCCTACTTCACTCAAATGCTCCAACAAGGCCAAGGCCATGCCAATCCATCACCCTCATCTATTTTCACCATCCACCCATCATTCTCAAGCTTATACCACTCATTTCTGTTATTGTCCTAAAAAACTATAGGATGCTTTGTTTTACTACAGGATACAAAAATACATAGAGCATAAATTTGTTTTTGCCATAACTTGAAAACCATGAATCAATTGGCAAGTTGTTTAAGGGGGAGATGCATATGGATGATGGTAATATGCTCAAGAAATTTCAACAAATTCCAGTGCACGATTTCCAAGAAATTGGCCTCCATCACCTTTAGCCTTTTTTTCATTTTCTCAATATCCATGCCTCCATTTAAAAAGTTGTTTCATGGGGAGATGCATATGGATGGTGGTAACATGCCCAAGAAATTTCAAAAAATGTCAATGCACTGTTTCCAAGAAATCAACCTCCATCACCTTCAGCCATTTTTAGTTTTTCTCGTGATCTGTGCATCCATTGACAAACATGTTTCTATGGGGAGGTGCATAATGATGATGGAAACATGCCCAAAAAGTTTCATCTCAATCCAGTCTATCGTTTGGGAGATATGGACAAAACAAGTCGTTGTCCTGTAAATCTACAGGATATAGAAAAAAACCTACAGGATTGGCAGTGAGAAGTTTTAAAGGAGATCCAGAGGTCAAAGAAGCTCCTCCAGAGCTTAGTAGTAGCATTAGGATCATCAGCATCACCATCCAACACCTTCACATCAACATCAACTCAACAGCAGCATGCATGTCTCTCCAACAACCATCAGGTAGGTACAGGTATGCAATATTCTTGACCTCTTCTCTTGAGCATATTATAGTTAGAAATTTGTTGTCAATGCATGAGAGATGAGGTTTTATAAGCTAAGGATTGGTCAGCAGTCTCAGCCACCTTCAGCTAGTTAATTTCAACTCACTCCTTCACTCATGCAATGTTGAAAAGTCAAATTATGAAGGGTGATCATTTCAAGGAATGAGAACAGCAGTTTAAAGAAGATGTTTTTTCAAAGGCCAAGGTCACCACAACACTCCAAGCCCTCCATCCACTTCATATTCACTATCTATTCATCATTCATCCATCCCATTTCATTCTTGAAAAAAAAAACAAAAAAAACAAAGAGAGCATCCTCTCCATTTTCATGAAATTTCCATTTGCAGGTCAACAAGAAGGACGGTCAAAGAGAAAAGGAGGATCACTAATAGACCTCTGTTGTCACTCACATTTTTATTTTACCACTCATTACCATTCATTCCTCCACCATTTATGTCATTTTTTCCACTCCTTTACTTTAGTTTACAAAGGGACTGTGTTTTCTACACGATGATCCTGTAGGAATTACAGTGACCCAGAAATCCTACAGGAGGCAGTCTTAAGGCAAATAAATGGTGGAACAAGGTAGCAAAATGTTGATAAGGGTGTGGAAGACCTTGCCAAACTGAAGAAACAATCAAGAACCATCTTGAATAGGGGGAAGAAGGCAAACTAATGGTCTCAAGAAAGAAGGATTTTCCTTTGCACAAATATGTTTTTTGGCTTTTCCTTGCAGAGCTTACAACCAAGATTCTTAATGTACAAGAGAGAGGCCACCAGGGCCATGGATGAGGCACAATGAGGTCACTAAGTTGCTCAGAGGATGAGCAACACTTTCAGCAGGGAGTAATCAAGGGCCTCTAAATTATACATAAATTAAGGCCCATGCCTCTAATTTAAAACATAAATTAATGCCTATGACCATCCTTCAGCACATTAAACCTCTCTTTTTGCATTAGATAATTTATTTTTAACTTTAATATATTCAATAGCCGGTTTATGAATAATTGAATATTTCTGTCAAATATTATTTATTTTTTGTGGAATATTATGAGAATATTGGGCAGATTATGAAGAGTTCAAGGAGGAGATAATTTAGGGACTTGTTCCCTACTACTAGAGGATCAATAATAAATAATAAGTCAACAAGATATAATGGAATTATGGCACAAATTGTGGAACTCTAATGATTGAGAAAATCTAGGAATTTGTTATGAAGGGAGAAAATCCACTAATCAAGGGATTTTGGTGGAGAAAGCTTCCTCCATTCATGGGGAATGATTATTAATCATTTTGTGTAAGTACCAAGTAGAATTTTTCTCTAGGGAATGGTTGAGAAAATCTAGGAATGTGTTCCCTGCCATGTAATGCAAATTCCTAGTATTGGGGACTAGATCCACTAATCAAGGGATTTTGGTGGGGAAAGCCTCCTCCATTCATGGGTAATGATTCCTAATCATTTTGTATAAGTACCAAGTCAAATTTTCCTCTAGAGGAGAGATTTTCATTAGTGTTATTGTGGAGAGAGCTTGTATTCTTGCAGCTCCATTGTATTTTCTTGTAGGGATGTAATTCTATTGATGAAAATAATGAAGATTAGTGTCATGTTCAGCTTCTAAATCTTGTTATCCTCCATAGGTCTCTGAGTTTCCTTGGGCTTGGCCATCCTAGGAACCTTAGAGCCCTTTTGTATCATTTTCTTTCCTTCTTTTCGTTGCTTATTCACATGCATCTCTAGTTTTGATTTCTTTCTATTTTTGCATTTAGTATTAATGATTTCTTGTTGTAGGATTGAGTTAAATGGTTGATGTAAGTCCTTTTGCAGGATAACAAGCATTATTTAATCCTTGGAAAATCTTTGAAAGTTCATAATAATCATTGATTTTCTTGGATTAGTCTTCTTATTCCCAAATCTAGATTGTTGGACCTCCTTTTTAGCGAAGAACAATAAATTTTTAATTTTTTTAGATCATGCTAACGAGATTCAATTGAATTAATTACACTTGCATCAGATCACAAAACCATTCTAGTTCATAACAAAAATTATCCCATTGCATTTGCACTTGATTTGGTTAGGCATTTTTTAGATTTACTAGCTCACTAGTTCTCGAATTTCTAGATTTTCGACTAGTATTGTTTTTTTTTGCATGGGTTAACAGAGATCTTTTTTAATCATTCCACTTGGAATAGGGAGATAAGACATCCTAGTTAATAAAAAAAAATTGTCCCATCCAATTTGGATTTGATTTTCTTGGTAATTAAACCCTCACCAATTTCATCATTTCACGAGGAAACTTCTCCAAGCTTTTTGAGAAAATCCATCCATCTCCCAACTTTGGTTTTGAGTTATGAGTGATCCTAGGCATTTTATCACTCCATTCCACCCATCACACGCCTTTACTAGGCCTCCCATCACCTCCAACACCTCACATTTTTCTCTCGGTTGTATCCTGTAGGTTCACTGTAATTCCTACAAGATCATCCTATAGGTTTCTAGTACATCCTGTAGGTTCTCCTAAAATGGCCTGTTTTAAGGCTGAATTGATGGAAAACCTCTAGGAAGTCACCAAGAGCCTCCCAAGGGTCTACCACACCATCCAACCATCTCCTAACCCTTCCATCCAACCTCCAACATCCTTAATTCACCTGCCACATCACCAAACGAAATTAGTTTGCGTACTTGATTTTGCATGAAAAGACAAAAAGACAAAAAACAGATTTATTTCAACCCCTTTGCTTGCACATTAGTGATGTTTGATGCTTCTTACTTCCATGTTTAGATAGTAGCATTTGGTTCATGATAATTTAGCATTATTGCAAAGCATAGTTTCTTGGCAGTTAATTAGGAAATGGTGTGATTTAGCATTGAATTTTCGTCTCTTTCCTTGTACTTTCCTTCTTGCAATAGGTTAAGATTCCATTTCAAACATTTCATTTTCTACAATTATTTTAGGATTTGACTTCAGTACATGCACTCCATTAGATCATGATAGCAAAGGAAGGACACATTGTATGCCACACATATAGCACCGACACCTCTTAAGTTTGTACGAACCCCAGGTTGATAATTAAAGTCGGTAGCCTTGGGAGTTGCAGCATTCTTGTTGCAATACTGAGGCTCATCAACCTTCTCACACTAAATCAAGTAATGGGAGCCAAACTCTAGTGGAATTGGGTAAGAGGAGGATATGACCTATAGAAACAAATCTGAACTAGAAAATATGGCAAGCCAATTCACACCGAAGACATTCTTAGATGTCGAGACCCTCCCAAAGGCTCAGTAATATGGAATCTAGTAGTAAAGAACAACGACCTCATCAAACAACATTTTTTTTGGGAAATCATAAATGGGAAAAAAACCCTGTTTTGGCACAATTCGTGGAAACAAAGAGAAAAGCTATTTGGGAGACAGGATCTAAGTGATTTATTCCTATATACAAATGGTCAGAACTTCTATATGGTGGATCATTATTGGAAAGACACCTTAACTAATGATGGATGGAGGAAATGGAAAGAGCACCAGGATTGGCCACAACCCCTTGATTTAGATCAATGGCAGCATCTGGACCGAGATTTAGAATCCAAGAAGCTCAAAATTCTGGACGGATCATATGTCCTCAGATGGGGATACACTACGAGGGGTACATTTACCATCAAGGAGGCTTATAATCTAAGGGAAGGATGGGGTCATGGTCACCATCACCCAATTTGGAAGAAGATCTGGACAGGTGGATGGTGGCCAAAAGTAGCTTACTTTCTCTAGATGGTATGTCGAGGTAGAATCCTCACTTGGGACCAACTCCAAAAGAGGGGTATCTACGGACCCTCGTACTGTATTCTATGTGGTCAACATAATGAGGATTTGGAACACCTATTAAACTCATGTTCTTTTGCGGAGAAAAATTTGAGGCAAGTGGAGGACCTCTTTGGATGGTTGGACAAAGATCATCAAATCATTAGAGAATATATCCTTCTATGGTGGACAGGTCTATTTTCAAGCTCAGTCCTCAATTGGGCCTGGGGACTGGCTCTGGGCTTTACACTTTGGGCTATATGGAAAGAGAGAAACCAAAGGATTTTTTAGAACAGCCAATAATATCAGCAAGAAGTTTAGATGGGGGTCACCCAGAACATCCAAGAAACAATCTTGGCAGAGAAATGGTTGTTGAACGACTGGCAGATAGCTCCCTAAGAGGTCAGAATCCTCCATCACTTGAATCTATCACCATCAATGATTGCCCAGAACTCCTGGAAACTTATAATGACCCATGTTGATTCCTTACAAAACTTCACAGCACCTCCAGAGGGGTTCATCAAGGTAAGATTTAATAGAGCCTCAAAACGCAACCTGGGCCATATGGGTTTTCGGGGGCACTTTAGAGACTCTTGGGTGAAAACACATCTAACATATGCTAACCGCTGTGGCTATGCAAGTAATAATGAACTGGAATTTGTAGAAATTAAACAAGGTCTTCTCATGGTTGTTAAGTTGGGTTATAAGAAGCTAGTGGTGGAAGGAGACTCCAAATTAGTGATTGGCATTGTTAAAAATTTGAGTCAGGGGGCTAATTGGGACAAGCTCAACCATAGTTGGAGAACTGCCAGACTAGTGCAGGAGGTACTTGAGCTTCTCCAAAATTTTGGCTATGTCATCACAAACCATGTCAGAAGAGAAGGAAACAGGGTAGCAGACTTCTTATCTAATTGGGGATGTTTCCACCAAAATGATCCATTAGAGTTATCTTGGCTTACTCAACCTCCAAAAGGTAATTTAAATCCCCTGAAATAGATCCTGTAGAAAGAAAGGGGACATAGTTTTCATAGCTTCCAAGCCTTTGAACTAATCCCCCAATTGGGGTGTGAGCTGGAGAGAAATATCATCATGGTGAATTAATGGGGGTCTCCTTGAGGGACAAACCCACCACCCTCCACATGGTCGAGGCATATGGTGTGGTGGCTACATGCATGCGAGGTATTAAGGTTCTCACTGAAGGTGATAGCTCCATTGCATTTTTTAAATTGGTAAGTTTCTCTACGAGGGAAGTCGGTAATCATGTAGTGTATGGTAAAGGATTGTTGAAGGGAAGTGGTGTTGGGTTTTGTGGATCAACAGAGGAGTAGGCGAGGTGGAACTCTTGGCTTCTCCCCGTGCTGGTTAATGAGTATGTGGTCTACCATGATTTTCTCTCCTCCATGCATCGACTAAACTATTTGATGGAATTTGGATTGTCTGGTTTTGAACTGTTGGGGTTTCAAAGGAAGGGGGTCTTCGTCCATCTACATGCGTTTGTATGGCATTTGAAGCAGGTCCAATCTCCTGGTATTGTTTCTGTGTCTTTTTTTTTTTTGGATTTTTCTATCCAGGATGGGGTTATATTGGGAGCTTGTCTTTGGGGTTCGTCTCTAGGATTACCTCCTATCTCGACCCAACATCGAAAGGGCTTGGGGAATGGTAGGTCTCAGTGATGTAGGAGCATCCAGCTTAGAAAAATCATCGTATTTTAGTAGACATAGGGGGTCTTGCGTTTTCAAGGAAGTTGGTTTCCTTATTATTAAATTAATGTAATTATTAAGGTTTCTAAGTAAGTTTATGAGAGATATTAAGAATAGGAATTAATTAGATATTGTGAGAAATATTTTTAAATGCCCTCGAATGTTGGAGAACATGAGAGATTTAGGCTTGTTAAGATTCCATAGGGATTGAGAGATTTGGAAATAAATTGTAAATCTTAGATTAGGAATTGGTTTCATGGTTTGTGGAACTAGAGAGGATCCTTAGGGATTAGTTGATTCAAAAGTTGACTTACAGGATATTCAGAATTTAGTTCAAAAGATTAAGGATTTGAACTGAAATGGGTTACAGAACCTTTTGTATAAAGTTAAGCCTAAAATGCATAGAGAGAGTTTGTAAGTGAGTTAGAGTGAGAATCAGAGTTCAAAGATTAGATAGGGTTTGATTGTAAGCCTACGGGCAGGAAAGGAAAAAGGCCACTAATTAGAAAATCAGGTCAAAGAGAGAGATTCATTATGTAAATAATTGTTTATAAAGACAGAGAATTCGATTCCTGAGTTGTGTGGTGTGTATTGATTAATGGAATTATAAATTGTGTGTGAATTAGAGTAATTCTGCATAGTATATGTATGCAGGTAGAATTAAAGCATAACGCAAAGGTGGAGAATGAAGGATAGTGGTTTGATCGTTTGAATCCGATTGAAGGATCAAAGTTGAAGTTCAGATGTGATAGTGCTTAAAAGTACATAGAAGTAAGTTCAGGAGGAAGTTGCACTGAAGAACAACCAAAGACCAGAAACCCTGGAGAAAACCTAAACCATAGAAGAACAGAGAGGATAGTGCACAGAGAAGGAGTACAACAATCAGAAGTGATTGAATAATCTCAGAAAGGATAGATGCATAAAGAATCGTATAGGTGAGTCAGATGAATAGACCAGAACACTGAGGAATTGCATAAAGATGAAGAAAGGAAAGGAGGAAGAAATGAAGTAACCGTGCACAGGAACCGTTGGATCAGTCAAATCAATGGACAGGATTGATAGAATAGGATCAGCGGAGATCTTATCACGCAAAATAAAGTCAAGAAGTGAAGGGATCAGATTAAGCCACGTGATAGTAGAATAATGGAGCGGTCTACGACAGTGGTAAGTAGTATCTCGCGCAGTCTCAAAATGGTAAATGGTATTTTACAAATTCATGCGATTAACCTGAGGGGTTGACATGTAGCACATCGGTGGGGAAGCAAAACCACTTATCTCGCGCGCTCTCAACCTATTATGTATCGTGCTAGTAATTGCGTGAGATTACACGATCATCGTTGGATTGAGGTAAATGAAATATACGGTGGAGATCGGCCGGGCTAGTTGGCGCGTGATATGTCGTGATAGCCGTTGGATTATACGGGACAAATTGACGATGGTAATTTGGAGTGCCCAAAAGTCAAGTGTTGAAATAAATATGTCAGTTGTGCGACACGCGGTTGACGGTGATTGGTCAGGTTTGTTGTGGATCAGATGGTAAGAAAATCCATAAGTATAATCTGATTAATGTGTGATTAAATAGCTTCCACTTAAGCATTTAATTAAGAGCATTAAACCTTGGTTTAAGAAGGTTTTACTAAGCAGGAATATTAAAATTCTTGGGACATAGTGTGACATGCAGTTTTATTTGCATAATGTGGGTAGATGCGGCTTTTGCTGCGTCATTTTTGGTATTAGAGCTAAGCAAGGAAATTCTGCGTGTAAAAATTCTTTGAGAAATTTATAACAAAGTTATGTTTTGAAGATATGTATACAGGCAAGAGGAGATCATATTTTAAATCTGACAAACAGTAGGCACATAGAGATAAAGTGTAGCAGAATTTGCAAATGCAAAGAAACAGACAACAATCCATTCAAAGTGCAGATGAATGGGAGAACAAGATCATGCATAGATATTGAAGGTGAGATGATATGTTTTTGTTTTAATTTGGTTTGAATATTTTGGTTGCATAACTCAGGTTGTAGACAAAATAAGGTATCTCAGCAAAAGAAAAGAAGCAGTAATGAAGAAAGCTAGTAAGAATTTCTGAGTGAAAGAAGAGGTGGCCAGAACCTAGTATTTCGTTTGTGATTGAAATACAAGAGGACAGTTGTGTTCCTAAAAGGTGAAGATGAGTTGAACCCTAGAAGGAGCAGAGAGAAGTGCTCAAAGAGGTTCAAGAGAATAGAGAACCAAGTGCTTGCCAAAATACCAAGTACAGAGGAAAGCTTGATGAGGTAAGTGACAGCAGGGAGGACTTGTTGTTGCAGAGGCTTTAATAGAGTTCATAGTGAGTGAGGAACTCATGAAGATAGAGAAGGAGATGACTATTGATATTCATAACAGAGATAACAGAGGTTCTGAGAAAGACCACAGCAAAAGAAAAGTGTAGAAGGAGGACGCCAAGGAAAATGGCAAAGTGTGTACCAGCCCAAGGATGTGATGGAGATAGAGATTGAAGAATTATGGAAATTAATGATGAAGCAGTCCAGATGGAGGAGATTGACGGCAACAGGAAGAGCGATCAATCAGAATTTGAAACTGATTGACAAGGAGAGGAAGATGAAATAGAAGAAAACAAACATATAGTAGCAACAAAGGAATAGAAAATTCAGACAACTACAAACTAAAGTTTGGGACCCTGGAGGTTTTCTATCAACATATTAGAACACATGATATGGAGATCATGAATGTTTTCAACCTTGGGAGTCTGATGCAGGAGCATCCGGCTCAGAAATATCATTGTATTTTAGTAGACATAGGAAGTCTTGTGTTTTCAAGGAAGTTGGTTTCCTGAGTATTAAATTAACGTAATTATTAAGGTTTCTATGTTAGTTTATGAGAGATATTAAGAATAGGAATTAACTGAATATTTGAGGAATATTTGTAAATGCTCTTGAATGTTGGAGAACATGAGATATTTAGGCTAGTTAAGATTCCATAGGGATTGAGAGATTTGGAAATCAATTGTAAATCTTAGATTGGGAATTGGTTTCATGATTTGTGGAACTAGAGAGGATCCTTAAGGATTAAAGCTGAGTCAAAAGTGGACTTACAGGATATTCAGGGTTTAGTTCAAAAGATTAAGGATCTAAACCAAAATGGGTTACAGAACCTTTTGCATAAAGGTAAGCCTAAAAGGCACAGAGAGAGTTAGTTAGTGAGTTAGAGTGAGAATCAGAGTTCAGAGATTAGATAGGGTTTGACTGTAAGCCTACGGGAAGGAAAGGAAAAAGGCCACTGATTAGAAAATCAGGCCAGAGAGAGAGATTCATTATGTAAATAATTGTTTATAAAGACGGGGAATTTGATTCCTAAGTTGTATAGTGTGTATTGATTAATGGAATTATAAATTGTGTGTGAATTAGAGTAATTTTGCATAGTATATGTATGCAGGTGGAATTAAAGCATAACGCAGAGGTGGAGAATGAAGGATAGTGGTCTGATCATTTGAATCCAATTGAAGGATCAAAGTTGAAGTTCAGATGTGATAGCGCTTAAAAGTACGTAGAAGTAAGTTCAAGAGGAAGTTACACTGAAGAACAACCAAAGACCAGAAACCCTGGAGAAAACCTAAACCATAGAAGAACAGAGAGAGGATAGTGCACAGAGAAGGAGTACAACAATCAGAAGTGATTGAATAATCTTAGAAAGGATAGATGCATAAATAATCGTATAGGCGAGTCGGATGAATAGACCAGAACATTGAGGAATTTCATAAAGTCGAAAAAAGGAAAGGAGGAAGAAATGAAGTAACCGTGCAGAGGAACCATTGGATCGGTCAGATCAAAGGACATGATTGATAGAATAGGATCGTCGGAGATATTATCGCACAAAATAAAGTCAAGAAGTAAAGGGATTAGATTAAGCCACATGACAATAGAATAATGGAGTGGTCTATGATAGCGGTAAGTAGTATCTTTCACAGTCTCAAAATGGTAAATGGTATTTCACAAATTCACATGATTAACCTCAGGGGTTGACACATAGCACATTGATGGGGAAGCAAAACTACTTATCTCACGTGCTTTCGACCTGTTATGTATCATGCTAGTAATTGCGCAAGATTACACAATCATCTTTGGATTGAGGTAAATGAAATATATGATGGATATCAGTCGGGCTAGTTGGCGCGTGATATATCGCGATAGCCATTGGATCAAATGAGACAGATTGATGATGGAAATTTGGAGCGCCCAAAAGTTAAGTGTTGAAATAACTACGTCAGTTGTGCGACACACGGTTGATGGTGATTGGTCTAGTTTGTTGTGGATCAGATGGTAAGAAAATCCACGGGCATAATCTAATTAGCGTGTGATTAAATAGATTCCACTTAAGAATTTAATTAAGAGCATTAAACCTTGGTTTAAGAAGGTTTTACTAAGCAGGAATATTAAAATTCTTAGGACATAGAGTGACATGCAATTTTATTTTCATAATGTGCGTAGATGCAGCTTTTGCTACGTCACTCAGATTTGTTTCTGGGTTATGTAGTTTTGAACTTCCTTGTGGAAGGTCGAGGTTTTTCCTCTGGATGTTTTGAAGCAGTGTTAATCTTTGTGGGTTCTATCTCTGCATGCCCTATGGTCTCTGCCCCTGTGGGTGTCATCTCTGGCGTATGTTTGTGTCTCACCTCTAGTTTGTGAACAAGGTTTGTTTCTGTGGATTAATCTTCTATGTTTTCTCCATACCAATTATCGATTTTTATGTTAGTTGGCTCTGGGAAATGGGAGTCACATCTCTATTCAGGTCAGTTAGTAAGGGATATCTACAATGGAAGAGGAAGGGAGCGATCCCTTGGGTTCTATACTAGAAATTATTGGTTCATGTTTCTTCTATGGTAAGGTGTGTAGGGCGATAGTGTCTCCTAGAAGTTGGGAGCTTTTGGTCTCGTGCTACCACCTATGCAAGTAACTATATTAGTCATAGCCTCCATAATAAAGTGTAGGCATAAGGCAATGGTTTGGTTGGTGATAGCAAAGGCAAGAAGCCCATCCTTGAGGGGCCGCGGTAGAAGAACTAGGGGGTCCTCGGTGGCAGGGAATCCCAGCTCATTTGGGGGGGAAACACAGGGCCGAAAGCTAGTCTCCATCATCATAAATGATGTGGCTATAGCCTATCATGAAGGCACGTCAAAAGAAATTCGGCAGATAATGGAAGAACGGGAAGCAAATCTGAATAGGAAGGTCGACACGATGGAAATTGACACGGAAGACTCGAAAGCTATGGTGCCAGACCCAGGGCACACCCAAGGCCACGTCACTCAATTTAAACAAACTCTCTTCTTGTATTGGTCTAGGAAGAGTATCCTAGAAAAATCTTTGGAACAAATTTCCTGAATACAAAAAGGAATTTCAGAAGCAGTACAGGATTTTCCTGACTACAAACAGGAATTTCAGAAGCTCCAGTTTCAGATGCAAAAGCAGGATGGCAAACTTCAACATATTGAAGACCATATTCCTTGTATTCTCCCACAAACAGAGCTCCTAGGATCCAATGCTAAGGACCCGACTTTAGTGGAGTGTGCGTCTGCTGATGGTGTAGAGTAGTTTGATAGTTGGTCTCTTGGTTTTATTTTCCTTTCTATATACAGGAAGCATTTAGTTTTCAATATGTTGATAGTTATGTTTTTATGTATATAGAATTTAGGCAATGCAAATACATTCAAACTTATTTAGCTTGGTTAGAAAGACTTGTTATTTTTTGTTATTGGATGACTTATCATGTTGTTAAGTGGCCGACAGACTTGGTTTCCCTTTGGGAAAGTTCAGGCCACCTAATGATTTGTATGTGGATGTAACTTGCTTTTTATATATTGATGAAAAAGGAAGGACCTACCACGCTTACAAAAAAAATTATGTTCCTAGTTAAATTAATTTCATGTTTGTGGAATAAAGCTCCCTCTACACCCCTAATATCCTGCACATACCTTGTCCTTTGTACATCGTTCATCTGCACAGATTCACAGCTCTATGCAATTGTTCTCCCACACAGCTAAATATGTAAATGTTTTAAATGGAAAAGAGTTTAAAATTAATTTTGTTTATGTGGAATAAAATTCCCTCTATAGCCTCATTCTCCCGCACATACCTCGCCATCCCACACATACCCCACCCTCCAAAAATATTTCATTTTGCACATATTCATAGCTCTATGCAATTGTTCTCCTGCATATCTAAATCTATAAAAGTATTAAATGGAAAAGAGTTTAAAATTATTTTTTTGTCTGTGGAATAAAATTCCCTCTGCACCCCCATTCTCACGCACATACCTCATCCTCCACACATCCTTCATTTCGCATAGGGAATGTGTTTAAAATGAAATAATAAAATATCAACACACTAGAAATACATGTCTTCGTATCTTTGTCAGAGCACTAAACGAAGAAACGTTTCACCCCCTCAACCCCTCCCCCATATGTAAAGGACCTTCTTTGAGAATTATGTCAATGTCAATGTTAGAGTACTCACTAATGGAATTACCACTCACAAAATTTAGCACTTTTTTTAATTTTAAAATGATTTTATAGGCACTAAAAAACAACAAAAAGAAATTATCCTCCACCAGGGGAATTATGTCACATCAAGACTCACTCAAACATTGGAAAATTAGAAATAAAATTTCCAGAAATTAGAAAATAATTTTTGAATTTACAGGAAAATAGAAATATTTAGCATTTTCTAGAAATTTTGGTTAAAATTGCAAAAAATAAGCAAAATAATACAAATCCAATGCACTTTGACTGTGAGGTGAATGCTATAATCCCTAGCGAGAAAAATACTAATAAATGCACAACACATAAATTTTGATTTTGATTTTTATACAAAGTTTCACTACATATGAGTTTGATTTTTATATAAAGTTTGACTACATATGATTTGGTATTAAATATTTTGATTTTTATATGAAATTTTACTAAGTATAAATTTTGAAAATTTATTTTCCACCAATAGGAATATATATTTCAACCTGCGGTGGATGTCGATTGTAGGAATTTCATTTTTTTTGTATTTATCAAGGGAAAGGGTTGGTTTTTTCCCGAATATTCTTCGTCTAATAGCTTGATCCACGAATGTGATGAGAGGGAGTGAAAAGAGTCGTGGAAACGTGGTGATGAAGGATCAAAGCATTGTCCGAAACTAAAGGTTGCACATAGTGGCGATCATGTTGTGTGAAGAGTGAACGCCACATTATACATTGAAATTTTTTGATACCCAAGAGAAGAATGGTGTTTTAAAGATAAAAGACAACAACGCTTTTTGGTATTTCTTAGCTCAGTTTCCTTCTATATTGCTTGAGTGGTTGTGTATTGTTCGGCTGGGATTGTAGGCGACTGTGTGCATACATACAACTATATGAGGAAGGTATCAAACATTGAAGTAGCAAAGAAATGTAACTTCTATTTCAAATTTTACCTGTGGAAAACAATTATTTTGTGATAAGCTTCATTGATTCTTCTTTTATTTATAAGGAAAAATTCTTTTCGCTTGCAATAAGATGTATAAAGAATGTGGGGTTGTCTCAGACCATTATATTGATAGCATAAAATTAGTATCGAAATTATTAAACGTATGGATTCTATAGTTGATCATTCCACTATTATGCTTGCAGTGACTGGATGTAAAAATGTGTCGGTGATCTTGTGGAATTTCTAGTAGATCTTCTAATAGAATTTGAGGTGGATTGTCTGCTACTGACAAGAGAATGCAAAGATCTATGTTTTGATATAGAATTTGTTATGAATTGTTTTGAAAAAATATCTTTATTTCACATCTAATGTCCTATAAAAAAAAATAAAAATAATTAAGGTTTTTTAAATGAATATGGAATTATTTGTAATTGGATAGAAGTTTCAAAGAAGCAGTGTAAAAAGGGTGTGAAGAAGAGATTATGAAACAGAAATCGGAAATGGGGAAAGTGGTTAAATTTTTTTAAAAGTTTGTCGACCAGCAACAATATATCCACATGGAGGTGAGGTCGAATGAATGGACATTAGGGATGGTTTAATTCAAATATAGGCAATTGCAAGTTGCCAATTATTCTATAAAGAAACAAAAGGAAAATACAAGAAAGTGATTGTTGGCATGGAAATTGATAAAAACAATATTTTAACCATAGTCGGAGCTTATATTTGAATTAAGTTAGTTGGAAGTCGGAAGTTGGGATGGTATTGCATAAAAGTTAGTTGCATGGGTGACCCTGACCCAAACCTACAACGTAGTCCACATAGGGCAGGTGTCGGGAGTGGGAAGGTTGAGTAAAAGGAAAGTAAGAGAAAGTGATTGTTGGCACAAAAATTGATAAAAATAATATTGCATTGGTAATTTGAGCTGAATTTAATCGGGTTGTCGTAAGGCAGGATGGTATTGCATACAAGTTAGTTATAGGGGGGACCTCGACCCCGACGTACAACATAGTGGGCGTAGTTCTAAAAAAATATTATTTTTTTCGGTAATTTGAGTTTCCAAGGATTGTTAGTTGAAATGATGTTTTAAAATAAAAATGATTTTTTTTCCAAGAATGCCATTTTTCTTGAAATTGTGTTAAAATAATGTTAGTTTTTAAAAATTGTTTTTTTTTAATAACTATTTTCGAAGGATGTCTAATATTATAATTTGCATGTTTAATAAGATAAGGATTTTTGAAGGATTTTATCATTTTCAATGTAACGTACAAGATTTGGTTTGCTTTCACAAAAAATGTTGATTTTCTCATGGATCCAATTATTTGGAAGTTTCTGCCATTTGAGATTCTTGAGCTTATATTTCATTGCCTTCCTTTATCGGTGCTGATAAATTTTGGTTGGTTTGTAAAGAATGGAGTATTCTGTTGGAAAACCCAATTTTTCTCGCTTCTTGCAATCGATGTGCCAACAAAGAATTTGAATGTATTTCTTTGCCAGCTGGTATTAAGGATAGTTTCCTTGCTGGACCTTACCTTATTGAAAAAAGAAAAATATCTTCGTTGGTTTTTCCTTTTCTAGACTCTAGATACAGAATTAAATGTACAATTACATCAATGATTTTGTTCAGTGCGTCTGGAAGATCTTTGCATTCTAAGAGTTTTTTCGTAGTAAACCCTTTTATAAAGACCTTTAGAAATCTTGGAACTCTTACTATTGGAGACTGAGGATTCTTCTCTTTGTTGGAAGAAATTTAATCCATGGAAATATGATTGAGATTTGTTCAAGCATGTGTGAAAAAACATGGAATCACATTATTTTATTTGCACGGTTGTAGACATGGTTTGGAGAAGGTTGAAACCTCCTTTTGGTGGTGTAATGCCCCCAATGGAGCCTATATTTAACAAAGGAAAACTTTTCTAGTTATATTTAAACAAACATTACGATGATTACCCTTCTTATGGCTACACTATCTATTGGTTCGATGTTATAATAAATGAGGGGGGTTTTTCATTTGTTCCTATCGCCGACATATGACGTATGTCATTAGGATTGGAACCAGCTGGTTTGTCTTGTAAACAACAATTCAACGTTTGTTAGGCTACTTGAAGAGATAGAAAATTTTGAGCTTGAAATGAATGAAGCTTAGAATATTTTGAAGATGATTGGGGGTTTAGATGGAGATTTCTTCATACTATCTCAATGGATATAAATAGTAAATGCCGAGGCTACATACCTTTTCGTGTAGTTGAAGGAAAAGTACTTATGTTGGGTTGTATGGAAGTGAAACTAAAGCAATATAATTTGGTGACTGGAATATGCACAATGGTAATTGGTGATGGTGTCTCCCTCTTAGAAATATATGTGTTCCATGTGCAGTCAGTTGAAGTTTTTAATGATGCTATTGAAAATGGAAATTTTTTCCCCCTTTTTCCAAATATAGATCTTATTGTTGATATACCACTACTGGCTGTGGATATCATGATTTATCCTTTCAAGCTTCAAGAAGTTTTTTGGTACACATTGTTGCAAATTTCATGTTTGTTAAATCTTTGCAGATATATTTTGGAGATCAATATGATACGAATTTGGACTATTTAATGAAAACATAGCCATGTCAAATTTTCATATTTATGTTGGAGATTACTTGCAATGATTTGTTATTTTGCAAATCAAACAATGCACTTAAATGTGAATTTTTTTTATGTATATGTGTATTGTATAGAGCCTTTTTCTATTGATTATGTCAACCTACACAAATGATGGTTCTTTTTGTATTTGTAATATTGAAGTTTGATTGTTATTATTTAAACTTATTTAGCATTGAAATTTACTTGAAGTATAAATTTAGTGAGCATAAATAATTGAACTTGTTGAAGATGTAACAAGTGATCCAAGATTGAAAATCGAAATTTCAGACAAGCATTGTAAAGAGGGTGTGAAGAACAAATTAAAAAATATAAAGCAGATAGCAGGAAACTTGCTAAATTTTGTTGAAACCCTTGAGACGAGCAACAATAAATTTGAATGAAAGGTGTTAATTTTTCATTAAAGTGACGAGTAAGAAAGTAAGCACAAGCTTTTGAGCTGGAGGTAGAATGTTCTGTCAATGACTTGTTGATATTGATCACAGATAATATAATGCACTAAAAGTATAATGAACCACATGATAACAAAGATTAAGTGGTAACTCTGAGCTGAAGGTTATTCTGAATGACATGCAGGTCACACTACAGGTCATAGCGAAGGCCCCGAGAGTCTAGATCAAACCTTAAAAGAAAACAAAAAGCTCAGAGATCCTTTTATTAATGTAATCGCTTACATGTAGATCGACTGTATGGGAAGGGTCTAAGTGTTCTTGTCCACTCTTGATGTTTCAACTTCTAACTTGTGCTACTGTACAAAGAATTTCACATGTGAATTGATGGAGTTATTTCCTCTTATAAGTGTGAGGGTAGCTCGACGCCCTTGTAGGAAGGCTTAGCCAGCCTTGCATCCTCAACAAACCGGGTATCTGCCACTAGCATCATCACGTTGCTGGTGGGGAACCAAAAGGTTCTGGGTAGTGCCATAGGGTTGTTTACAGCCTCAAGAAGGGTTCTGGCACTAACCGTGTGTGACAGGAGAGATGGAACCCCTTCAAGAGTTCATGCCAAACTCATGAGGAATAGCGGTCATTGGAACGCCTAAGCTACCATGCTTGGAACTCCCCGTCTGAGTTCAGGGAAATCAGGAGATGCTGGAACACATTAAGGAATCTAACACCCAATCTTAGGAAGAGGATCATCGTAGAATATCTCAAATACCCAAAGCTATTGTTACCAAGCATCGTTGTTGATCTTAGGGTCTACAGAACATCTAAGGCAGAGTCATGGTCGATGAAACTAGGTCGGGGTGATCAATGTAGAGCGAAGACCTACTTCAACGATTACCATAAAGGCCTTCCTATAATGCATTGTAGATGGTGAGGAAGGGATCCCTTATTTGATTGATGGTGAAGGTAGAGAGCCACTTCAATGCGGTGCAGAGAGGAGTGCTCTAATCTTATAGCGTAGATTCTCTAAACCTTATCCAAACCGAGAGAGGTAAACCCTAAGTGTGGTGACCCAGACTGGTTGTTGAGATCACACAGTGCATTGGTTGGTAAAAAATGGACCCTACACATGAAGACCCCAAACTAGTTTCTGAGATTGCACAACGTGGTGGTTGGTCGGAAATGTACCCCTTTCCAAGTCAGGCAATCAAGCTCAAGTCCTATGTCACAAGTTTGGATGGCTATGGAAGAATACCACAGTGGGAGAAGAGAGTTGACCTTGACTAGGCCAAAGGATGGAGAGCAAGACCTTGGTATGTCAGGTACTAAACCAAGTCAGAGATAGGAAGTTGAGTTGTGGTGAGGAGGTTTATCAAGCATGATTGTAAAAACAACTGCAATAAGGTCAGGCGTCAGGGGTCGAACCGAGAGAAGCAAGAACGCACCACACAAGTTAGATTATGCCCAACCACTCCACGCACTTGACTAACACATGGAACTATGGTAGACACTCACATGGAAGATGGGAAATGAGGTTGAGAAAATTATTATGTCCTCTGAGATGCAAGATCATCCAATCCAAAGTTCATGTCCAGGAAATGTTTCGGATCACCAAGTTCATCTTGGTGAGACAGACATGATGGGAAAGGTCACTCTGAGTCTAAGGTAAGTTATACAAAAGAATAAGTCAAAAATTATAGGTCTCATTCCCATAATTGTACCTTGGGAGCTAGACTTGCATAATGGCTACTCCCCTTGCTATGGGTTAGTGGGGTTGGGTACATCACATTTGTATTGTTCAATGAAAAGATAGCCATGTCAATTTTTCATTTTTTTGTTGGATATTACTTGTGTTGACTTGCTATTTTGCAGATCGAACAATGCACTTCAATGTCCATTTTTGTTATGTATTTGTGGATTGTATAGAGTCTTTTGCTATTGATTATATGGGACTGCACAAATGGTGGTTCTTTTTGTATTACAGTATTTGAAATATTGTTTACATATATGTATCTATTTGAAATATCGAAGACTCATTATTAGTATTTAAATTTATTTAGTATAGAAATCTACTTCATGTATAAATTCAGTGAGCATAAACACTTCATCTTGAAAAGCGAAATTATAAAAAAATTGAAATTTCGAAAGAGATGTAACATTAGATGTAATATTGAAAGGAGAAATTATAAAACATGTAACAAAAGATGCAATATTGAAAAGTTAAATTATAAAAGAATTGAAATTTATTGTAGAAATGTTAAGTGAAGGAACAAGAAAGTGTACTTCGAAAAGAGCTTGGTCACCTAGTTCACGTGAGAGAGAAAATGAATATCACTAGCAATGGTATCGGAAAAATAAGGATGCAGTAAATGCATGCATAAGAGTCTTGTATTAGGAAAAGAAAAGAGCTTCAATAAATCATCAACATGATGAAGTCGATAATCGTAAGTATGGGAACATTTCCAGTGTCATGGGAAGAACATTTGCTTGAAATGTTTGTTTCCATGGATGTTGAAGATGTTGAAATTTGTTTACTAAACCAAATTTTTCTAACTACATTGTTCTTTGGGAACATTGAGTTTACAAATAAATTGTTCATGCAAGCGAGAAACAAGGGTCCTCTGCAAACAGCGTAGGGGATGGAGTATTGGAACATGGGAACAATAATGCCAATGAACAATTTGCATCATTCAATTTATTTGGTAATAGAAATATGCTTGGTGACATGGTTGGGAATTTCAGTCATTCTGGTGAAAATGTGGGGTGGGGAATTCCTTCTAGTAAATATATAGTGAATATATTAGCTTGTGGGAGCCTGACCCAAGTTCAGCATTAGTTAGCCAAACAAATCCCTACACCACTGGCCCTTTTGGCATCAGCCCGCAGAGCACGGACTGAAGTCTCACCCGAAGCAGTATGGGGGGATGCTGGAACCAAGTTTCCGCACCCTTGAGATGGTTGCGATGTCGAGTTATCCCGATTATACCTGCCTGCGTGCAAGTTTCTTAGCCCTCTGTTCCACCCTTCAGTACCTTCATGAAAGGATAAAATTGGCTTTCGTGCAGCCCTAACCTGGGGCTGATATACTTTCGCGTTGCTAGAGCAGCAAATTGCAATATCTCCCAAGCTACGCTAAATATCTTACTTGTCTTATTAACAGATCTTAGTTATCTTCACGTAAACATATGTTCTTACTTGCATTACTTAACCAACACAATCACATATATTCACACATCATATAAGCATTATAAGTGAAATCCATACCCAACATAACTAGATGCATAAACAGGAAATAAATACATAGAAATTGTAGAATACTCTATTTATTGATCATTCTGAATAATTATAGACTCGACCTGCCCTATGCACTCAGCTGCAGGGGTCCACGCACTCAACTGCGGACTTCTAGGCCTTTGCGCACTCAGCTATAGAGCCTCTAGCTATGCTATGACCCAAAACTTGGACTTCTACTTCCGAGCTATCTCTCATACATGTCGATGCCTTTTTTCATTCCTCTAACTACCTAGAGCTTAGCTCTATTTATACAATCCCATGGTTCGCGGACCATGGGTAGATCTTTTATAGCCGACATTACATTTCCAAAATAAGGGCGAACAACCGTATGACTCTTTAACATCTACACACTCCGCGACCATAAAATGTGGAGTCTTTGCACTTGGATTTACAAAATTTGACCAAAATATGGGCTTTAAGCCCCAAAACCACCCTTGGGGGATCCCGCGACCAACAATGCAGTAAATGCACGCATTAGAGTCATGCATTAGGAAAATAAAAGAGCTTCAATAAATCATCAACATGATGAAGTCGATAATCGTAAGTATGGGAACATTTCCAGTGTCATGGGAAGAACATTTGCTTGAAATGTTTGTTTCCATGGATGTTGAAGATGTTGAAATTTGTTTACTGAACCAAATATTTCTAACTATGTTGTTCCTTGGGAACATTGCGTTTACAAAGAAAGTGTTCATGCAAGCAAGAACCAAGGATCCTCTGCAAACAATGCAGAAAATGGAGTATTGGAACATGGGAACAATCATGCCAATGAACAATTTGCATCATTCGGTTTATTTGGTAATAGAAATATGCTTGGTGACATGGTTGGGAATTTCAGTCATTCTGGTGGCAATGTGGAGTAGGGAATTCCTTCCAGTAACTATATAGTGAATATCGTCACTCCTATAGAATTTTTTCACGCTTAGTCTCTTGGAAGAGAACAGGTGCTTGATGTTTTTTTTTTGTTTTGATAGGATTTTTACATAAGAATGGAATATATTAATTGTTGTATGTTTTTCTTGTTTCATTTCTTTGTGCATAACAATGTTCCAAGGAATATTGGTCCATAAACATAGGTAGAAGGAACACAGGCTTTGTCCATTCATCAATTTCAACCTCTACCATTTCATGTCCAAACTTCATTGAATCATGAGAATAATGAACTCTTTAACTACAAATTTCAAAACTTTGATGTTTCATGGAAAGAACATTTCGTTGAAATGTTTTTTTTCCCTCGATGTTGTGCATTTCATAATTTTCCATGTTTTGCAAATATTGTTGGTATTAATCTTCTTTTGGAACATTGTGTTCACATATAGAGAATTCATGGTAGTGTAAATGGTCAGTGTTGCAAAAACAATGGAAGAGATGTAATTATGGAAAAAAGGGGAAATGATGTGATTCAACAATTTGGGGCATCTAATATTTTTTTTATAGTAATATGCTCACTAGGATGGTTGACAATTTGTGACATTCAATTACAAATGTTAAAACAAGAATTTCTGGAAGAAAGTGTATAGAAAATATTATTATTGGTAGAGAATCTATAGAGGCTCCCTCTCGTCGAACGGCATAGGTGATGAAAGCGGATTTATTTTCGTGGTATTTTTGAATTTGAATATATATTTTGCGATTGTTGAATGCATCTTTTATTTTCTGTTTTTGGAGAGCAATATTCGAGTGAATAGTGGTGGAGAAATAAATTCACAACCAAGCCAACCTTTATTGGTTATTCAAGTTCAGCTCCAATGGTGCAATTGGCAAGAACATCTATATTTTTTGTCTATTAAAATTAGTGCAAACTTCAAAAAATTAACATTGCATTTTTTATATGTTTCATTTTGGCATTATGATTTATAATTTATGTAAGCAAAAAAAACCAAATCGATACCATTATAGAAGAATGAATTCCTGTTATTTTATGGAAACAAATGTTCAATCCAATGCTCCAATCTACCAAGTTGTTTCACATCATCCTCAATTTGGATTATTTCTTCATAGAGAAAATGAAAGTGGTTGCCATAATTTTAGTAGAGAGATGATTGAGGTGCATAAAAACATTCGGTGCAGGATTGAAAACTTGTCTATTGTAGAAATCTGCCAGGTTTGTAATGAATCTTATCCTGGTATACAAGTTGTGAGATGGCATGAATGTCCATTTGTAAAAGATGTAAGAATGAGAGAGGCGTTCATTGTTTCTCACACTTTAATAACATGGATCCTGGTGAGAAACCTAAGGTTCTAAGAGTTTTAACATGGGTTGAAGAAAAATTGATAGCATGAGTGAATCCAATATTAAAAGTGACACATGCTCATGGTGGCCAATATAAATATAGTGGGCATATGATTAGTTTTCCACAAGATATATCTTTCAATGCAAAGAAACTTCCATGACGTGTAGAACAACTTGATTTTCTTATTGTCAAAAGGCATGGTGTTGAGTTGAAATATTATGAATGTTATGTCAAGAAACAGTGTTTGGTGGATGCATTGGTTTACAAAATTCAAATGGATAAATATTACAAGGATGTTGAAATCGATATGGATTATGTTGTTTCTCTCCCAGAATGACCCATTGATGTGTCTAGCATGCTACAATATGTAGATAGTGATCTAGGTGAAACAGGGAGAGTTAATGAGGACATTGAAATGTTGGGGGCTAGTGGTTTTCACTGTCATCCATCATTGTTTCCGTCTCGCAAGGTTAATGACTGCAGGGAAGTGGAATGGATAAGAGAATTCATTGAAAACATAGATTCTATAATTGATGAATGAGTGGAATGGCCATATATTGGCACATCTCCCATAAACGAATATAACATTGAAGGGTTGCTAGACATGGCATTTCCAACTTTGTTTCCAATGGGTGATGTTGATTGGTTGCATCCATGTATTTGCAATGTTGAAATGCATGAATATGGTTTACATCTACTTAGGTATTGTGATCAAAGATTTGGAAGTCATCCTCGGTTTTGATATTTCCTGTTGAATATGATTATGCGCCATCGTAGCCAAGGAACAACTTCTTTCTTCTTGAAAAAGAATATCCATGAGAGTACAATTGCAATTGTTTAAGAGTTTCATTAAAAACTTGGGGATCTACCTAACAATAAATTGGCTAATAAATTAATGCATTTTGGTTTTTGTCTTAGGGGTACAAGGGAATATTGGACAAAGTGTCGTTCTAAACTCACTGACATGATCACACAATTGGGTTGCCCAACTTTGTTTTTTACGTTAAGTGTGGCTAACACTAAGTGGCCTGACTTGCATTGTCTTATGCCTTCAAACACACATTGTCATCCACAAAATGAACATACAAAAAAAATTGAAAATTTTATTCAATACCCACATATAGTTGCTATGTACATGCACCAAAGATTTAATATATTTTGTGAGTTGGTTCTTGAGAAATATCTTGGAGCTAAAGACTTTTGGTATAGGTTCGTGCTTGTTTCTTTTGTTGTATTGTTTATGGATTTGGAATGATGTGTTTGTTATTTTGGTTGGTTTTTATATTCTAACTACAAGTTTTTTTTTGGCAGGTATGAGTGGCAACACAGGGGTTCAATACACATCCACAGTTTCATGTTTCTTCCAGAAGCTCTGAATATGGAAACACTAGACTAGTCCAACCCTTTCAATGTTCATGAAGTGAAGTGCTACTTTGAAAAATATGTAACAGCCTGGAATCCATGCGACATCCACTGTCAAAATTTCATGGTTCCTCGAAGTGTTAATGATGACCCATGCCTTTTGAAAACCTCGCAAATTTTTTCATGCAATCCTTATGAAGATTATGAGCATTTAGTGAACAGAGTGCAAAGACACACAAAATGCAGTGTTGATTCTTGTTTAATGAAAAATGGGTCTATCCTTTCATGTTGTTACGATGCTCCATGGGATGTCCATGTTGAGTTTTCAATGTACATAAATGAAAAAGGGAGAAATAAATATGAAGTAGCATGGAATGATGATCATTTAAATGTTCACAATGTTGATCTTTTAACAATGTGTCAAGCAATTATTGGTCGTCAAGCAGTTGTTTCTCAACATGTTGTATTGAAATATATTGCAAAATATGATTCGAGGGAAGAAAGAAGATCTTAAAGTTATCCTGAAATGTTAACAAGGGTTGCAAGTGCAGGTGGAACTGACACTCCTGCATTATCTACATATAGAAGGTTTCTTACAAAAATAGTTGTTCAGTGTGACATTGGAGCACAAGAAACCTATCATATGTTACTAAAGTTGTCTCTTGTTGTGTGCAGTTGAAAACTTGTTCCCTTGAATGTTGGAAAGAAATTATTCCAAAAACTATCAATGAAATCTGATGAAATTTCATGTGAGAACAATTTTGTTCAACTTTATCAAAACATCCCCCATTTTCTGCAACACTTGTATTTGATAGAAATAGCAAGATCATATAGTTATGATGCCAAGCATAGGCAGGAGCCATGGAGACCGCGAAATGTGCATGATATTATTCGTGTGTTGTCGCATTTTTATGCTATTCTGAACGAGTCAGAAGAGTTTGAAACATTTTTCTTGATTAAGTTGCTTTTGTACAAGCCATTTCATGGCATTGCTTCAGATAGACGACTTTCATGTGAAATTATCATTGAGAATTTGAGGAATCTAAGATATCATGTGTGGAATGTTGATCAAGGTCCTTTTCTAAATGAGATTAATGAAGAGGATGCCTAGTCCCTTTTTGATGGAGATAATGTTGGTTGAGATTCTAAAGTGTGGCAGGTTCTTTACAATTTTTGATCTTGACAATATTGGCAGAAGGGATTACGATATTCATTATAATTGGAAAGAAACAATGGTGTCAAATGAAATTGTGGAACATGTTATTCATTATATAAAATATGCCTAATCTGTGGGTGTTGTTAATGGTGACTCAATTGAGGAGAAAATAGTTCCACCTTTCTCTTTATCCGAGAAACAACAAGCTACTTTTGAAATTGTTTTATGCCACTTTGTCGATGTTGGAAGCAATGATCCTTTGAAAATGATTATTAAAGGAAAAGATGGAACTGGAAAGTATTCTCTTATTCACTATATTTCTCATTCTAATTTTTCTTCTACAATAGATGGTAGAAGTCCAATGTTGTTGCTCACTCCTACTGGCATTGTTACTTTCAATATACAAGGAAAAACAATACATTCGGCTTTAAAAATTCCAATAAAATATATGAAACCACTGAATGGGCAAGCCTTGGCAACATTTCAAGAATAAATGAGGCACATTCATTATGTTATAATTGATGAAATGATATTTACAGGTCCAAGGTTGTTTATAGAGATAGATTCATGTTTGCGAGAAGCCTTTCCTGGAAATAAGGATTCTCCTTTAGGTGGCATGTCAATGATTCTTCTGGGTAACCTTAGGCAGTTGCGTCTGGTCAAGTGTAAACCTTTGTATGCAAGAAGAACAACAAGGAAAGTGTAGTGGGAAAGCTTCAATATTGCTGTGACTTTAGATAAAATATTTAGGCAACAAGGAGATGATCCTAGACAAGCATCTTTTTGTAATCTTTTAACTAATATCATAAATGCATGTTAGAAATTGTAATTTAATTTTCCACATCAGCAGGATGAATTGGATTTCATTTAACTTGTGTGACATGGCCTTGTCTACTAGTTTACTCAGTAAATTTGAGTTATAGGCTAGAAGTAGAGTTGTGCATGTAGTGATTGCTAAAATTTAGCAATTTAGTTTAGCTATTTGTAGTTTGACTCAGTTGGCTAAGATCAAGTAACTAGTTGAGTCAATTGAAGTTCAGTTGAGTAGTGGAACTGTTGTTAACTCAGTGATCTCTCAGTTAAACTAGTCAATTAGCCAAAAATAGCCCAGGCATGTATAGAATTTGAATTTCCTAGCTGGAGTGGAGCAAAAGGCACGTTGTAATTATCAATTATATACTAGTTGTGTTCAAGCTTTGTAGTTAAGAAGGTGAATCATTCCTTGAGAATTGCCTAGGAAAACAGTAGGAAATTCCTATCTTTTAGGAGCTAACTTCCTCAGCCATTGTGTAAGAAAATAGAAGCAAGTTGGGGCCTTTAATTGGTTAAGTTTGGTTAGAGAAGGATAGTCAACAAGAGAAAAGGTTTACAATGTAGGGTGTGCTTCAGGATTGATGCAAGATATTGTAATAGTTTCTCATTCTCATCTAATTAATAAAAATAAGTAGAGGGGTTTTTCCTAGTTGGGTTCCCCTATAAAATCATTATGTTCTTGTGGTTTTGATGGTTGCATGTCATTGCATGTGTTTTTAAATTATGATTTCGACTCCACGGTATTATAGAGGAAATTTTTAATCACTTGATTTTAGTTTGATTTCATCAATAGTAGAAAATTTCTATTAGTTTCTACATGGTATCAAAGAAGAAATCACACTAGAAACTAGTCAATAGATCTTCTCCTTCAGAGATTTTGATTTTCATATCAGTGAAGCAGTTTTTCTTCCATGTGGGAAAATGTCTTTCAACAGATTGAGATTGGAGTACGCCCTTGATGAAACCTTGAATTTCGTAGCCTAGAAGGGCAGGATGGAAGAAGTGTTCGATGATAATGGAGTGTTGGAATACACCAAAACTGACATTCCAAAACCAGCGATATCGGATGCACAATGGTTAGCCCAGTGGAAGAAGGATACCGCAAAAGTCAGGAGGATCATCCTATAGTGTGTGAGATACCACATAGTCATGAATTTACATGGAAAGGACTCTCCCTTGCTATGTGGAATGCCTTCACTGAGCTACCTGAAAATGGTAATGATGCCAGGAAATTGGCATTATGGAACAAGATTAAAAACATCCACACATAGAAAGGAGAAATCATTCCACATTACCTCGCCAGGTTAAATCAGTGTTGGGATGAGCTTGGAGGAGTTGGATAAAATATTCCCTCCTTAGAACTAATGAGCCTAGCTCTCCTAGGCCTTCAAAAATATTGGCACAGCTACCAGGACACTAGAAATGGAAGGGACAAATTGCCAAATTGGGAGAAACTTTGATCTAATCTGGTGCAGGAAGAAATCTAGAGGAACACTAGAGATGGAGTAACATCCAAATATGAGGAGGAGGAGAATTTTTCCTTGGTTGGAAAGGGAAATAATGGTAAGGGAAAGAAGTCCCAAAGCAAGTCAGAGTCAGCTAGAATAGTGGCAAGAAGAAGGACCTAAGAATGATAAAACGTTTTCACTGCCATGAATTTGGTCACTATGCAACAAAGTGTTCACACAAGAAGTATAACAAGAAACCTTTAGGAGGAACAGGAGGTGAAACATGTGCCTCACAATTCGAATTAGAATTCACCTGATTGCATGCATGGTGAGCACTATAATGGGGAGTCTGTGGTATCTAGATTCAGATGCCTCGTTCCATATGATATGATGAAAAGAATTCTTCCGTAGAATAGAGGAGAAGGATCTCCAGATGCACATAGAACTTGGGGGTGATGGATGGTACATTACCAAAGGAACCTTTAAGAGGGAGGCGAGCTCCCATCTTCATCTAAAATATGTCATGTATGTAGCTAGGCTGAACAAGAACTTGATCTTTGTAGTTGTATTTTGGGATAGAGGCTATGATGTTGGTTTCAGTGAGGGAAAAGCCTTTCTGATACATGTAGCTATCGGTAAAGTGAAATAGATTGGAGTTACAGTGAAAATTCTCTACAAACTTGAGGTGGAAGCTTGCGCTACACTGAGTAGTGAGGCAGAGAAGGTGCAAATTCAAGATGTTGGAGAACTCTAGCACAGGAACATGGGACACTTACACCATGTGGCCTTAAAAAGCATGTAGTAGATTACCACCGGTCTCTCAAAATGTACCCTT